>CM029020.1:137843696-138111196 GCA_016801055.1 Panax notoginseng | reverse complement strand
AGCCCGATCAACCCAATGTGCAAGATAACCCTCTTCCTCAACACAAAGAAGAAGAGGCCAATATGATTAATTGGAGCAATGGACAGAGTTCCAATTTCAATAGTGGATCTTCCCATACCAGCAAGGATGGTGCTGACAAATGGGATGTTACAAAGTTCCAGCATACAATGGAACAAAAAATGAATGCTCTGCGTGAGCAACTTAACCAATTGGCATAACTGTTGGTCTATCAGCATCAAGCCACCCACCAATTATTTAGTCAGCAGCATGCCAATCTCCTCCCTCTTGTTACAAACCCTTCACCATATACTCCAGAAAATGAAACACTAGAGGATAAAATTACAAAAAGAGCAAGTGCTAAAGCCCGTCAGGATTTTGCCCACAAAAGGGAATTTACATACCTAGGCCAACCGATGGAAGAAGTACTGCAGATGCTAATAAATGAAGGAAGAATCACAGCTCTGCTACCTCCAATCAGCTCACGTTCAAGACGATTTGATTTCAATGGGGCGTGCCAATATCACTCCCAATCTCGTGGTCACTGCACAGAAGAATACTGGGCACTCCGCCAACTTATTCAGAATTTAATTGACAGCGGTGTCCTGCAGATGGCAGACGATGATGCTGTAGTACTGGAGAGTGAGGACGTATTTCCTACAAAGTGGAAGGAAGTCGTAGCAGTCATATCTGATGAGACGGATGCATCTACTCCCTCACATATAATCCAACCAATTCAACTCAAAGGAGTTGACAATCCTTTAAAAGTGGCTGCGCTAGATCTAATTATCTTGCCATTCAGACCACAATATCCTGTTATCAGCCTACAAAAAGTTCCATGGAATTATAGAGGGGCTAAAGGATCCACATCGCACATAACTGCTACAGTGTCGAAGGATAATCCACTGTATCTTCCCCAAAGGGTGATGAAGCCTACCATCAAGTCAAAGGGAAAGATTCCCATGGAGAAAATGGAAGAATTTCTTTGTACTATGGGCCATAATGAAGCCGAGGTGGTTTTAAGCTTAAGAGAAGCTCCACATCAAGTTTCCATACTGGACTTAGTGTTCTCTTCTGAAGATCACATGAAGGTCTTGCTCAGGGTTTTGGAAGAAGCCCAACTGCCTAAGTCAATAGATGTTGAGAAATTCTAGCATCTGGCAGAACACATTTTTAATAACAATGTGATATCTTTTATGGATGACGATATACCTCCTGAAGGGACCGATCATTGCAAGCCGTTGTACATTACGGTTTTGTCATCCAGATATATGATGGTGGGAGTCTTGATAGATGGAGGTTCATCTCTGAATATTTGTCCTTATGCCACATTAGTGAAGATGAACATCAATCTCAATCGGATCCAAAACAACCATACGGTCATCAAAGCTTTCGACGGATCCCGACGAAAGTCTGTCGAAGTGATTGAACTGCCAGTGGAGATTGGTCCACATATATTCTGTGAGTCTTTTCACGTTCTTAAAATAGATACAGGATACAACTTACTTCTGGGAAGACTGTGGATTCACATGGCCGGGGCAGTCCCCTCCACTTTTCACTAATAACTTAAATACATTATCAACCACAGCCTAGTCACTGTCAACGCTGAGCCAAAATGTCCTGAACAAGGTGACATACCACTCATCAGCTTCAATTCAGAAGTTGAGCCGGTCAGTTTTTATGCCCTGGAGGTGAGCAACACTCACTACCATCCTGTTGGGGCGCCACCTCTCATACCCCAGATTTTTGCCGAAGTAATGTCGACACTCAAGAAATGATGTCATTGGGATATCAACCTAGACAGGGGTTGGGCAAAGATAATCAGGGCATTAAACGTCCCATTCAATGTCCCAATCAAACAGGGATAGCCGGATTAGGTTATACTACTAGTTCTAGTCGCAGGAATCCTCATAAGCACAAACAGATTCCTTCAACTTTAGCCACACGACGATTATCTCCACCTACAATTTCTAAGCCTGTACGATATCCGGTAAAGGTGCCGGCCCATGTAATGGACATGTTATTTCCTAAATCGATACTGGTAAAGGATAAAGACGTCCTAGTTCCAAATCCCAAAGTGGAAGAAGAGGAACAAAGATGTAAATAGGACATCGCCCGAATGATGTCAAACATACGCATCATTATCCATAATGAACATACAAATAGATACACCCCAGATGATGATTGCCCAGACGTAATGGTCATCATTCGGGAGAAGGAAGATGATGATAACCCCTCCATCACTGCAGTCCATCAAGACTTCACCCTTGACAATTGGAGCAGCACTCCTTTCATTGGTCGACAAGGGTAAAACGGGCAGAAACTGCTTCTACCCTATAGATAATAATAACTACTTACTATTCTGTACAGTATTAGTAGTTGTTTTGTCAGTACATGCTAACACTTTGTATGATTGGACAGTTTCATATATATTAAGTGAAAGCGTATTTTATTTCAGGACTCTGAATTTAGATGTGCCTATACTTACTGATAAGGTGCCTTTTCTCCACAAGGATTGTAACTTTGATGAAAAGTTGGACTCGGACTTGATGGAAATACAAGAGGATATTGAGATACCTCAGGAGATCAAAGAATGGATCGAAGACAAACCCAAACCCAACCTTGATAAAACCACCTCCTTCAATCTTGGAACTTTAGAAAGCCCTAAACTAATCCAGATTGGTACAGACCTCACTCCAAACCAAAGGAATGACATGGTTACACAATTAACCCAATTCTAGGATGTGTTTGCATGGTCTCATGAAGACATGGTAGGTTTGTCCACTGATATTGTCATTCATTGCCTCCCCATCAAAGAGGGATTCAAGCCAGTCAGGCTGAAGCTCAGGCGATTAAAACCTGAGTGGAGTTAAAGGTTAAAGAAGAAATTGTGAAACAATTTCATGCTAGCATCATCATGGTATCTACATACCTTGAGTGGCTATCAAACATAGTCCCTGTGCCTAAACCGGGAGGAAAGGAGCGAGTTTGCGTGGATTACCGGGATCTGAATAAAGCTTGCCTTAAAGATAGCTTTCCCGTGCCATTTATCCACATTCTCATTGACAATACTGCTCAATACGACATATACTCCTTTGCTGACTGCTTCGCAGGGTACCATCAGATTATGGTTGCTGAGGAGGATCGTGAGAAAGCTGCATTCATCACGCCTTGGGGAACCTTTTTGTTATAGACAGTTATCATTCGGCCTCATCAATGCCGGAGCTACCTACCAGCGAGCCATGATGGTTCTTTTCCACGATTTAATGCATAAGGAGATAGAGATCTATGTGGATGACATCATTGTCAAGTCCCGCGGGGAGGAAGACAACCTAGACCATCTCAAAAGCTCTTTAACAGGTTGTATAAGTATAAATTGAAGTTTAATCTAGCCAAGTGTGCCTTTGGCGTTAAATTAGGCAAGTTGCTAGGATTCCTAGCCAACCACTGTGACGCCCCCAAATTCGAGTTACCTGACCCCCGAGTTTGGTGTTCACGATCCACAATATAATATCATTTAACTACCCATTCATATATAAATAGGAATACATAAGTCATTAACATATGTTGTTAATACATAAGTCCCAGGTACTCTAACCTTAACTTTATAGACATACCCCTTAGATATTCAAAAAGGGTTTACAATCCAACATAATAATATTAATGTTCATTATACTAATTTATCAATATGCCTTTTCCTTTGTTCTTCTTCGCAGCACCTTCTGCAACTTCGTCCCTAGCTGAAAAGTTTTATTTAGTAAGGGTGAGTAACAAGTTTGTCCCGCAAGTTAAGACATACAATAAAGGTATAGAAATCAATATCAAGTCTTCTAATATTTTACGCAACAATAATCTGATAATGAAAGAGTACAACGCTTTCAAGGTTTTCTACGATATTCAAATGATTAATTAAGAATTAATTCTACGAAATAGTAAAATAGAATGTTTTTCAGATTTATGCTGAGCGATCCATTGGATCTTGAACTTCTCTTCTCGAGTAACTATCAAAGTTATACTTTGATATACCCAGGTGTATCAGATAACCATAAAGATTAAATCATACCCCTCTGTAAGTATATAAAGTGATCAGTTTTATTATACCTTATATTATGCATAATACTTAATCGCGCGCAAAAGCCGAATATATGACCAATAAAATATTCCCTTTATATAAAAGGTTGTTCTTCTCAGTCTCAGAATCAAGATTTTGATTTAACAATGAAATACTGTGATTTCAATTTCTAATTACTTCTCGATCTAGCCGAAATAATTGGTATCGATTTGTCAATAATAACTGAATTCTCTTCTTGAACCTATCAAGTTTCAACAATGTTCGTCTAGCCAGAATAATTAGCTAAGACATTTCTCAATATAATTTGACAATAAACATGTATTATCTGTACTGTCAATTCTAGCTTCTACAGATATGAATATCCAATAATAGTTATTCTACGAATATATATTTTCTGAATCAGTAATTTAATTTCAACAATAAATCCCTGGACGTGGTCTAATTAGCAATAATTAACCACCAACAATAATTAAACAATATTAACTCAAGGTTGAGTTAGGGAACTTGCCTCTTCCGCTGATTACAGCTACACAAAATACTTATCTGCGTTTGAAAGACCTATAATCAATAATATCAGTCTCACAATTAGCACAATAATTTATAACACACATCATTGTAATTTACAGTCAAACCTTCTCCTAAACACATTAGCACATAGTCACAACAGTGTTTATAACCTATATAAACACTTAACAAGTCAAACTAGTTCAGTATGGTTGGACTTTGGTCTCATCTCGATGTTCTGGTCACCTTATCCGACAATTAACACAGTTATTTGTCAATTAAACTTGGTCTCTAAGCTTCAATATTAATCTAGATACGTCAAATATCGTCTATACTATTTTTCGGAAGCTCTTAGTAATTTATAAACAATTATTATAATTTATAATAATTTTTCAAACATCGGAATCATTTTTAAATGATTTAATTATCAAATAATCTTATCATTATTAATATTTAATAATATTAATAACATACTTGTCAAAATATTAAAGTTATTTTTAATAACTTAAAATATTTTTAAATCATCAATATTCTACTGAAATGGTTTTTAAAATAATTAAAATCATTATTAAATCATCACCATTAATATCTAAATATTAATGAAATTATTATCCAAATATTAAACGTCATTAATTATAACTTAAAATATTTTTAAATCATTTTTCTCATTTTTAAATCAATAAAATAATTTTTAATTCATTTATTCAATATAATAATTAAATAATTCTAATATCATTAATATTAATTTATTAATGAGAATTCTCCAAAAATATTAAAAATTATATTTTATAGTTCAAAATATTTTCTAACACTTTATTCTTATTTAAAATAATTTTTAAATCAATAAAATCATTTTTATCTTATATATTTAATTTAATAATTAAAGAAATCTATTATCATTAATATTAATTTATTAATGAAAATTCTTCAAAAATATCAAAAGTTACATTTTATAACTCAAAATATTTTTAAATACATTATTCTTATTTAAAATGATTTTTCATAATATTAAATCATTTTTCTCTAATTTATTTAATACACTAATTAAATAAATTAAATACCTTTAATATTTAAATAATTATAAATATTAAAGAAAAATATTTCAATTGGTCAAAAATTATTTTTCATAATTTAAAATAATTTTTAAAACTATTTTTAATAATTTTTATAATTTATTTCTATTTTTAAATAATTTCCAAAAAATCAAAAATTAAAATAAATGAAAACCGTCGCTATAGGCCTTTAGCGACACTTATCTGTTGCCTTTGGTGTTCTTGGCTCAAGAACACTGACAATCTCAGTGTACAAGGGTCATGGTTTGACCGTATGTGATTTCCAATATATACATGTTCTAGGTAATGTTAAACACTGATCATGTAGTGTTTATCTAACTCTACATGAATCAATCATCATCTTGCTCAAACAAAAACACAACAGAGAGATCTAGCCTCTTAAACGTATTGTCAGACGGCTGCTGGGTTTTCTGGGTAACCCAGAAACCCAGGCAGTTGCATGAGGTCACTTTCCAGCCCAATTATTTAGGTGTTCTTGTCATCAAATAGGTTGGTTATTGGTCTAAACAGGTAGTACTTATGATAAAGAACAATGACATAACATGATCACATTCAAACAATAACACAATCACCAGATTAAATCTGGTTAAACCTTCTCAGCTAGCTTGTGCCAACAGTTTCTGGAAACTCCAGAAACTTCATCCGTGATCAAATGGTCTACTTTGACCATTAATTACACTCGATATAAACTCTGTTTGTGGAAAGTAAATCCATGGAGCTCAAGTTCATACAACAGGCTACAAGTTTAATATAACAAAAACACCAAAAAGTATAAAACCTGACAGATTAAGAAGCTTAAAAATTTTGTCAGACGGATATTTTAAATTTCTGGGTTGCCTAGATTGTGCTTGGCCATGCCCGTTCAACGGGTTTTGATCGTTTATATCTAATGATCTGGACATCAAATGACTGTTATTTCTTTTGCAGAATAAAGACCTCATACCAAACTACATATAACAACTTTAAAACATCCGAAAACATAAACGAACAAGAATCTATGGCTCCAGACATTTGCTTGTCAGACCAAAAATTTGTTCTTTGACAGTTTTGAAAATCTTTACTTTTAAAGCATTTTGATGCAATAGATCTATGGTATATCACCATAGATCATCATAAAACATCATATTACACTTATAAAAACACAAAATCACAAACTCTAATTTGGCATACATGATCAAAATATAAATCTAGGGTTTATACCTCTCTTATCAAATCTTTGATCTTGATCCTCCTAAATGATCTTGGGTGTTTAATGGGCTGTTTATGTGACTAAGTTACTTGCTATTTTCGGATATGAAGAGAGAGAGAGAGAGAGAGAGAGAGTTGTGGGAATGTTTTATAAGAAATGGCCAAATATATGCATTTTCTCTCTCTTTAATCTATATATAATGCTTGATTTGTTACTAGATTTGAAAATTTTGGCTGGTGGCTGAGATTATACACTCACCAAGTCAATGTAGTGGTTCACCAACTAAAGGTGTTGGTGAATTTTGCAAGTTACCATTTAAATAAATGAAAAAAGGCATTTTGGTCTTTTGTATTTTATTTTTAATGGCATACTTGACATTTGTACAAACCCTTAGGGTTAACTCTTAGGGTTTAACCCTAAGGTTCTAACCCTTGGGTTTTAAATACTCCAATTCTAGAATTTTCTAATTAGGGTTTAAAAATAGAAAATTAAGAATTTCAAAAATATAATTAGGGTTTTAAATAGAAATTATTATTTCTAAAGTGTAATTAGGGTTTCTTAATTATATTAACACATACTAAACACTTTAGGCTTGCTAATTAGGATTAGGGTTTCCTAATTAGGGTTTAGGATTCTTGAATATGAAATTAGGGTTTCCCGACGTACAATTAGGATTTCTAACTACGCGTTAGGGTTTCTAATATTGAGATTAGGGTTTTTAATCTCTTATTAGGGTTTGTAAATTTTTAAACCTTATCCGATCAATCATTGATCAAAATTGCTATACAGAACAAACACATACTTATCAAAATAATTATTTTAATTATATTTTCTACCGAATTCCTATCCAGAAAATTAGGATTAGGGTTTCTAAAGCTGTTAAACACAACTCTACTCTAATTTACTAATCAATACACAAATTGACCTTCTCGAGACTCGTATCACATAATCTTGTCACAAAATTGATAATCAATATTAATATTAATTAAAAAAAAGTATTCGTAAAATTTTAATTATTCGAAATCTTGAGTTATCACATTCACCCCTCCTTAAAAGGATTCCGTCCTGGAATCACCGCTTTCTTATTCTCTACAATCTTTTAAAGTTGTATCATCAATTCATTTTTATCAACACAATATTAATTTGTGTTTCAAATTCTAACCTGTGACTTGAATCTATAAGAGAAAATAGTTCACAGAAATATCTGATTCATAATACTCGCGTAGAAAAATTTCTAAACGAAATCGTTACCTGTTGCCACCTCCTGAGTAGCCACTGCATCTTGTGCTGTCATATTGAATGTACGGGCCGTTGGTCTTCCTGGCTGTGCAGGTCCCCGAATTGCCAAGGTTCCGCCCCCGGGTCCCTTGTTGACACTTTCTTTCTCATCATTTCTCTTCGGACAGTTCCGAACCATATGATCAGTCCATCCGCACGCAAAGCAACCTTGTATCTTCTTCGGATTGGGACAATTGGGCGACATGTGCCCCTCTTGTCCGCAGTTGTAACAAACTCCTTTCTTCTTCAGACAAACACCTGCATGATTCTTCCTACACGTTGCACATGGCTCCCTCCCTTGCTTATTCCCTTCTGTCTTGCCACCTGATTGGGTATTCTCACTCCACTTTCTCTTATTCGGGTTACTAGCTCCACTGCTTCCTCCGTCATTTGTCTTCTTTTTCTTTTCTTGATGAAATCGAAATGCAGCCTCGCTCCCTCCTTCAGCAATTAACGCCTTTTCCAATAAAGCCGCGAACGCATTGATCTGCAATACTACTACCTTGTTGAATATCCCTGATTTCAGTCCATTCTTGAATCTTCTCACCTTTCTTGCTTCTGTGTCCACCTGATGAGGTGCAAATCTTACTAATTCATTGAATTTAGTCGCATACTCAAAAACAAACATATTCTCCTGCTTTAGTTCTAAGAACTTAACTTCCATCCGAGCTTGCATACTCGGTGAGAAGTAGTTCTCAAAGAACAATTCCTTGAATCTGGTCCATGTCACTATAGCTGCTCCAACTCTCGCCTGATTAGTCTCCCACCAGTAATTAGCTTCTCCCTTCATCAAGTATGTAGCAAAAGTCGTCTTCTGCTCTTCTGCCACTCACGCAATGACGAATGCTTTCTCTATCTCTTTCACCCAAGTTTGGGCTTCAATTGGATCTGTGGTTCCCTTGAATTCTGGCGATCCTACAGCTTTAAAGTCCTTGAAGTTAGCCAATCTATTAGCTGGCTGATTTCTGGCTCTTCCTCTTGCTGGAGCCCTATTTTCCATAGCTTGGGCTAGCATGTCTATGAAATTTTGCAGTGGGTCAGCTTGACCTCCTTCGTTATTCACTGACTGTTCTTCTCGTTGATTTCGATTTTGTCGTCTAGGCGGCATGATCTGATTGAAATAAAAATCTTATGTTAATTCTCTTCCTCCACACAGATTCTTAACACAATAAGAATTCAACACATAGTTCTCATGTAGTTGCATATTTATTCAAATAGCACATAGTACTTTTAGTACTTAACACATATTACTATCCCTTTTTAAAATAATTTTTAGGATTTAACATACACAACTTTACACAAAAAGTTATAATTCTCCATTCACACATAGCTATTACCCGTTCGTCAAACTTACCACACTTATGAGTTCATGAACTTGCCACAATTATATGAGTGTATGAACTTATCCTAGTCAGACCTTTGGCGTCCATTCGCTGAGGAGTTCAGAACATTTCATATAATCATGAGTCATTAACTTACCATAAGTATGAGTTTTAAGAACACACAAATTAATCTTAATCTTATATTCATATAGAAAATAAAGATTTCATTCATAAAACATATATATATATATATATATATATATATATATATATATATATATATATATATATATATATGTATAAACATCATTCTCGATATTACAACACTTAATATCAAAGGCTTCTACCAAAAGATACTATCACACACACACACACACACAAACACACACACATATATATATATATATATATATATATGTAAGTTGTCTACCGACCACTCCCTTCACCAGTCTTCTTCTTGTTGGGACACTTGTTGAATTCGTGACCCGTTCTCCCACATGAGAAACACTTCCTCATATTCGACTTAGGACAATGCAAAGAAATATGTCCTTCCTGCTTACAGTTGAAACATACATTCTTCCACATCATGCATTCTCCTACGTGAGTCTTCCCACACATGCTGCAAGCTTACCTCTTCTTCGGGTTTGAATCTTCAGAGTTAGGGCTATCATTGTCCCTCTTTCTCTTTTTCTTTCCCTTCTTACTAGTTCCTTCAGATGATCTACCACCTTCAGTCTTCATTCTTTCCACCTGCGCCTTGAGCTCGTTCCGTTCTTCAGTCATCTCGCGTAACGCTTGCTCCGTCTTCCACAACTCCTCCAAGAGAAACACATTACTATGGAGTTCCTGAACTTCTGCAGATAGCTGATCTTGTTATCCAACTATGATCTTATTCTTTAACTCCACCTTAGCTTCTTTAGACTCCGTCTCCTCATCAGTACTCAGATACATCTCGGGATAATCATCATGATCACTCCCGAGATTGACCATGGGTTCATCTTTTCCCATTTCTTCAACTGACTCGCTCTTTGCTGGCACCTCGGCTACTGGCACTGGTGCGACAGTCGCTGGCATCTCTGTACTCATCTTATCTTCTCCAGGAAAATCAGTTTAAATAACGTGATTAGTACTTTACCAGTACAAAATTCTCACACTATGTGTCCACATATCTCACTATTGATGCACTTCGGCAATCCCTCACTTAGAACTCTAAATGAGTTTTATCTATCTTGCTTATGGTTATAATCCTAGGGTTTTCCCCACCCTACTTAAGGTTTATAACCTATAGCTTTGATACCAACCTGTGACGCCCCCAAATCCGGGTTACCTGACCCCCGAGTTTGGTGTTCACGATCCACAATATAATATCATTTAACTACCCATTCATATATAAATAGGAATACATAAGTCATTAACATATGTTGTTAATACATAAGTCCCAGGTACTCTAACCTTAACTTTACAAACATACCCCTTAGATATTCAAAAAGGGTTTACAATCCAACATAATAATATTAATGTTCATTATACTAATTTATCACTATGCCTTTTCCTTTGTTCTTCTTCGCTTTGTTCTTCTTCGCAGCACCTTCTGCAACTTCGTCCCTAGCTGAAAAGTTTTATTTAGCAAGGGTGAGCAACAAGTTTGCCCCCGTAAGTTAAGACATACAATAAAGGTATAGAAATCAATATCAAGTCTTCTCACATTTTACGCAACAATAATCTGATAATGAAAGAGTACAACGCTTTCAAGGTTTTCTACGATATTCAAATGATTAATCAAGAATTAATTTTACGAAATAGCAAAATGGAATGTTTTTCAAATTTATGCTGAGCGATCCATTGGATCTTGAACTTCTCTTCTCGAGTAACTATCAAAGTTATACTTTGATATACCCAGGTGTATCAGATAACCATAAAGATTAAATCATACCCCTCTGTAAGTATATAAAGTGATTAGCTTTATTATACCCTATATTATGCATAATACTTAATCGCGCGCAAAAGCCGAATATACGACCAATAAAATATTCCCTTTATATTAAAAGTTGTTCTTCTCAGTCTCAGAATCAAGATTTTGATTTAACAACGAAATACTGTGATTTCAATTTCTAATTACTTCTCGATCTAGTCGAAATAATTGGTATCGATTTGTCAATAATAATTGATTTCTCTTCTCGAACCTATCAAGTTCCAACAATGTTCGTCTAGCCAGAATAATGAGTTAAGACATTTCTCAATATAATTTGATAATAAACAGGTATTATCTGTACTACCAATTCTAGCTTCTACGGATATGAATATCCAATAACAGTTATTCTATGAACATATATTTTTCGAATCAGTAATTTAATTTCAACAATAAATCCTTGAACGTGGTCTAATTATCAATAATTAACCACCAACAATAATTAAACAATATTAACTCAAGGTTGAGTTAGGAAACTTACCTCTTCCGCTGATTACAGCTACACAAAATACTTATCTGCATTTGAAAGACCTATAATCAATAATATTAGTCTCACAATTAGCACAATAATTCATAACACGCATCACTGTAATTTATAGTCAAACCTTCTCCTAAACACATTAGCACATAGTCACAACATTGTTTATAACCTATATAAACACTTAACAAGTCTAACTAGTTCAATATGGTTGGACATTGGTCTCATCTCGGTGTTCTGGTCACCTTATTCGACAATTAACACAGTTATTTGTCAATTAAACTTGGTCTCTAAGCTTCAATATTAATTTAGATACGTCAACTATCGTCTATAATATTTTTCGGAAGCTTTTAGTAATTTATAAACAATTATTATAATTTATAATAATTTTTCAAATATCAGAATCATTTTTAAATGATTTAATTATCAAATAATCTTATCATTATTAATATTTAATAATATTAATAACATACTTGTCAAAATATTAAAATTATTTTTATTAACTTAAAATATTTTTAAATCATCAATATTCTACTGAAATGGTTTTTAAAATAATTAAAATCTTTATTAAATCATCACCATTAATATCTAAATATTAATGAAATTATTATCCAAATATTAAAAGTCATTAATTATAACTTAAAATATTTTTAAAATATTTTTTCTCATTTTTAAATGATTTTAAAATCAATAAAATCATTTTTAATTTATTTATTTAATATAATAATTAAATAAGTCTAATATCATTAATATTAATTTATTAATGAGAATTCTCCAAAAATATTAAAAATTATATTTTCTAATTCAAAATATTTTCTAACACTTTGTTCTTATTTGAAATGATTTTTAAATCAATAAAATTATTTTTGTCTTATATATTTAATTTAATAATTAAATAAATCTAATATCATTAATATTAATTTATTAATAAAAATTCTTCAAAAATATCAAAAGTTACATTTTATAACTCAAAATATTTTTAAATACATTATTCTTATTTAAAATAATTTTTTATAATATTAAATTATTTTCTTCTAATTTATTTAATACACTAATTAAATAAATTAAATACCTTTAGTATTTAAATAATTATAAATATTAAAGAAAAATATTTCAATTGGTCAAAAATTATTTTTCATAATTTAAAATAATTTTTAAAACCATATTTAATAATTTTTATAATTTATTTCTATTTTTAAATAATTTCTGAAAAATCAGAAATTAAAATAAATGAAAATCATCGCTATAGGCCTTTTGCGACACTTGTCTGTTGCCTTTGGTGTTCTTGGCTCAAGAATACTGACAATCTCAGTGTACAAGGGTCATGGTTTGACCGTATGTGATTTCCAATATATACATGTTCTGGGCAATGTTAAACACTGATCATGTAGTGTTTATGTGACTCTACATGAATCAATCATCATCTTGATCAAACAAAATCACAACAGAGAGATCTAGCCTCTTAAACGTATTGTCAGACGGCTGCTGGGTTTTCTGGGTAACCCAAAAACCCAGGCAGTTGCATGAGGTTACTTTCCAGCGCAATTATTTAGGTGTTCTTGTCATCAAATAGGTTGGTTATTGGTCTAAACAGGTAGTACTTATGACAAAGAACAACGACATAACATGATCACATTCAAACAATAACACAATCACCAGATTAAATCTGGTCAAACCTTGTCAGCCAGCTTGTGCCAACAGTTTCTGGAAATTCCAAAAACTTCATCCGTGATCAAATGGTCTACTTTGACCATTAATTACACTCGATATAAACTCTATTTGTGGAAAGTAAAACCATGGATCTCAAGTTCATACAACAGGCTACAAGTTTAATGCAACAAAAACACCAAAAAGTATAAAACCTGACAGATCAAGAAGCTTAAAAATCTTGTCAGACAGATATTTTAAATTTCTGGGTTGCCCAGATTGTGCTTGGTCATGCCCGGTCAACGGGTTTTGACCGTTTATATCTAATGATCTGGACATCAAATGACTGTTATTTCTTTTGTGGGATAAAGACCTCATACCAAGCTACATATAACAACTTTAAAACATCCAAAAACATAAACGAACAAGAATCTATGGCTCCTGACATTTGCTTGTCAGACAAAAATTTTTGTTCTTTGACAGTTTTGAAAATCTTTACTTTTAAAGCATTTTGATGCAATGGATCTATGGTATATCACCATAGATCATCATAAAACATCATATAACACTTATAAAAACAAAAAAATCACAAACTCTAATTTGGCATACGTGATCAAAATATAAATCTAGAGTTTATACCTCTCTTATCAAATCTTTGATCTTGATCCTCCTAAATGATCTTGGGTGATTAATGGGCTGTTTATGTGACTGAGTTACTTGCTATTTTTGGATATGAAGAGAGAGAGAGAGAGAGAGAGAGAGAGAGATTTGTGGGAATGTTTTATAAGAAATGGCCAAATACATGCATTTTCTCTCTCTTTAATATATATGTAATGCTTGATTTGTTGCTAGATCTGAAAAATTCGGCTGGTGGCTGAGATTATACACTCACCAAGTCAATGTAGTGGTTCACCAACTAAAGGTGTTGGTGAATTTTGCAAGTTAACATTTAAATAAATGAAAAAGGGCATTTTGGTCTTTTGTATTTTATTTTTAATGGCATACTTGACATTTGTACAAACCCTTAGGGTTTAACCCTAAGGTTCTAACCCTTAGGTTTTAAATACTCCAATTCTAAAATTTTCTAATTAGGGTTTAAAAATAGAAAAATAAGAATTTTGAAAATATAATTAGAGTTTTAAATAGAAATTAATATTTCTAAAGTGTAATTAGGGTTTCTTAATTATATTAACACATACTAAACACTTTAGGCTTGCTAATTAGGATTAGGGTTTCCTAATTAGGGTTTAGGATTCCCGAATATGAAATTAAAATTTCTCGGCGTATAATTAGGGTTTCTAACTACGCGTTAGGGTTTCTAATATTGAGATTAGGTTTATAAATTTTTAAACCTTATCCGATCAATCGTTGATCAAAATTGCTATACAGAACAAACACATACTTATCAAAATAATTATTTTAATTATATTTTCTACCGAATTCCTATCCAGAAATTAGGGTTAGGGTTTCTAAAGCTGTTAAACACAACTCTACTCTAATTTCCTGATCAATACACAAATTGACCTTCTCGAGACTCGTATCACAAAAACTTTTCACAAAATTGATAATCAATATTAATATTAATTAAAAAAAAATTTATTCGTAAAATTTTAATTATTAGAAATCTCGGGTTATCACAACCACAAGGGGATTGAGCTGGATCCCACCAAAATCCAGGCCATCATGGAAATGCCCATTCCTCAGACAGAGGAGGAAATACGGGAATTTTTAGGAAGAATCAACTTCATCAGCAGGTTCATTTCCCAACTCACATCAATCTGTGAGCCTATTTTCAAGTTGTTAAGGAAGAACTCCTCTATGAACTGAAATGATGAGTGCCAGAAGGCCTTCTTTACCATCAAAGAATAGCTAGTCAAAGCTCTTATTTTGGTACCCGTGATAACCCAAAAATTCATAAAATCTTGAATGATTAGAATAAAGGTTAAAGAATAAAACCTAGAAGAGAATTTAAGGATTTATTTAAAATTTTTAAGAAGAACCTATATGGTTCGCTATTCGAATGAGAATAGAGAAAATATGGATTACAAAATTCTAAAACCCTATAAATGAATTAATATGTAATTGAAGGAATATCATGAATAAGGTATTACGATACCTGTAAATTCGATGTGAACTGAATAGTCTAAGAAATGTTATTTAAGTACATATGAAAATTTTATTAAGGAGATAAGATTTCACATGAAGAGATGCTATGAGGTTAAACGAAGATGAGTATATGTCTAGAAATATATATACTTAGTAAGGTGCTATATATATTTTAGCAAGATGAATGATGAATTAAGTTAATAATATAAGGACCAAGATAAAACTATGTTAGTAATTAACATAGCTTGAACGTTGGCCTTGACTGGCAAATAAGAATTTGAATAAGTATAAAGTCGTTAGTAATACGATTAACAATAAGAAGGGAGTAATTTAAAACTCAAAATTTAAGTTAGAGATAGAATTTTGAAGCACGGACTGCTTGGTTGCGTCCGGAACGTTAAGTTTAGTCAGAATGGACTGTAAACACAAAATGTGTAAGGGTTGACTTGTTGGTCAAAGTCAATAGTTGACTTTTATAGAAAAGGTCAAAATTGGAGTTAGAAGTGAAATATGTTATGATTATGTGAATTATGTGTGTGATTAAATAAATATACATTATATAATGTGTATACATTTATTTTGTATGTAAAAGTGAAATAAGAATTAAGTTATGTAACCTAATATATATTAGGTGTGATAATTAACTAACCTAAGAGGTTATAATATGGGAGAATATTAGTATATAAATATATATACTAACATTAAGAGATTTATTTTATATATCTCAAATAATTAATATTATAACCAGGTCTAATTGAGTTATGAAATTAAAAAGGAATAAGTAAGGAATTTATTTTCAAGTGTGAGAAATAAAAACCCTAATTAAATGATTAGGGTAAAATAGAATTAAAAGTATTGGACTATAATAATATCATAGCCCAATAATTTATTTAGAGTTCAAGTGAATTAAGATTTAATGGACTAATGAGATTATATTAAATTTGTAGCCCAACTATTTATTTAAGCAATGGATTCGTGACTAAGTGATTAAGGGCGATTAAATTATTTAATCTAGTCCAATATATTATGTTTGGGACAAGTATTATAATGACCAATTAAATTTTGGGTGAAGGCCCAAATTTATTTTGTTAGTAAGCAAAATAATAAAAGTGTTAAGCCTAAGTGAACCCAATTGATAAGGATAATGTGGGAGAATAATAATATTAAAAATTATTTTAAGTCAAGAGATATATTTTTATTATCTCAAGTTTAATAATTTTATAACTTAATTAAAGTAAGTTTAATTTGGTTATAAAATTAAGTGTACAATAGTAATGGCTTAAATTCTAAATGTGTGGAATGGATACGCTAATTAAATATTTAGGGTGGTATAAGATGGAAATGATTGAACTATGTATATATTACATGGCCCAAAGGATTAAGTGAGAGCCAAAAAAATTAAAGAGAGTGGCCCAATTTTTAAACCCAATTAATGAGGGCATGTTGGACACTTGAAGCTTTAAAAAAAAAGAAAGAAAGAAAGGAGAAAGGAACGGATAAGAGGATAAGAAAGAGGAAAGAGAAGATAAAAAGAAAAAGATGAAAAGAAAGAAGAAAGAGAAAGAGAGAAGAACATGAAAAAGAAGAAAGCAGGAGAGAAAGAGAAGGGTGGCCGAAGCCATGGAAGAAGGAAGGGGGAGAAAGATCCTCCATGGATGAAGAAGAAGAAGAAGAAGGAGAAGAACGAGAAGAAAGGTATAATTCCTTTATTTTTTTTATTATTTGATGAAAGGGGGGTTTTTGATTTGGAAGCTCAAACCCCTATAATCTATGTATTTTTCATGGATTCAAGCATGGATCTACCCATAATGGGTGTTGATTTGGTTTGAATCAAAACCTTACTTTTGAGTGCTTTGAAAATCCACCGTTTTTGATTTGTGCATTCTTTTCTCGATTCGTCGAAGAGAGGTGCTAGATATAGGTGTTGACTAGTAAACCCAAGTGGTAGAATTCAAAAATCATGTTTCTAAAAGTCGTGGTGTGGATTTTGGTGAAAACAATCCCCTTTTTTTGTACTATTTTGGACCAGTCAGCAACGGGGGTATTTTCGTCCACTTTTTGTTCTTTAAAAATTTTGGAAAAATTTGGAGTGTTAATATCAGAAGTTATGAAGGTTGTGTAAAAATTTGAGAATTTTTGGCCATACGGTTTGAGAGTAATGGATTTTACGCTGAAGAGCAATTTTTATGAAGCCACCTGAATAACTCTCTGTGTATAAGTCCAAAAATTACAAAATGTTTACTGGAAGTACATGTGTATAATAGTAACATACTGTAAAAATTTCAGAATTTTTGGAGTTAATTTCGATTTATGAAAAATCTGAGAATATTTGGCCATTATGGGCTATTTAAATATAGTAGATGTATTTTAAAAATTCCGAGAAAAATATATGTTCAATATAGAACTATATTTTATCAAATCTCAGAAAAGAAATATTTTTGAGACTGATTTGGTATTTTTCATCTAAATGATGATAAATGGATAAATGGATTTAAGTAAATATATGATGTCCAAAAATATGAAAAATACGATTTTATGACTTGAGACCCTTGAGCATGGCTTATGCAGATTTCTGATGAAGTTTTGGGTCGGTTGTGAAGTGTTGTGATGTTTATGGCATTTTAGAATGCTTAATGAGTTAATTAAGGAAAGGAAAACAATTGAACTAAATTGTTTATTAGTGTGATTAATGACTTAAATTATTGTTATATAGCTAATAATATTGGATTAAGATATTATTAGTAGTATTTGACTGGAATATTATTAAAAGGTTAATAACCTTAACGTAAAATATTATTACATAATTAATAATATTCGACAGGAGATTAAAATTAGAGATTTATGTTATTTTCAATATAATTGTTGAATTTGGTATTCAATGAACAATATTATGCTTGTAATAGACTAAAATGAGAATTCAGGGTGCTGAATTGGATTTTGGATTGTTGAAATAGTTTCAGTCTGCTGAAATAAATTGTGGTCTGCTGAAATAGTAATTTCAGGATGCTGAAATGTAATCTGATTTACTGAAATAATATTTCAGTTTATTGAAAGGTTGTCTAGCTTACTAAGATAACATATAAAGGAAAAACTTAGAAGTATAAGTTATAAGTGTTGAAAAGATTATCAACGTGTAATGGTAATACTAAGGTTATAGTGTAATGTCTAATACTTAACTTTGTGAGTGAAGGCTAGACAAGTTAATATAAGATGATGAGATTATAAGTAAGTAAATGAATATGGTGTTAAGATTATCTAATATTTGACTATGTGATTAAGTGTTAGATAGTATTATGAAATAAGGTAAGATATGCTAATTGAAAGATCAATCTTATACCTGATAGGTCTTTTCAATAAAGAGAATAAATTAAATTGCGTAGCGGTAATCAACTATGCAAGCAAGTTTCCTTAACTCAAACTCAAGTTATATTTCAAAGCATGTTAGTGAATGATTATTTATGATTATTCACGTCTAAACTGATTATTGATTCGCACTTAGTGCATGTTTTATATGTTCATTAGGTATGAAAGGCTGATCACCTTCATTACCCTAAGGTTTAGATAAAGTTATTTCTAGTCCTTGTTGACTTTAAATGTTATTGATTCAGTCATTCAATTATTGACATCTTGATTCATGTTCCTTCACAATTATTAAATTGTTGAAAACTTGAAAGTTTATTATTCTTTCAATCATGATATATCTTTATTGAATTTAAACTTGTTGGGCAAAGTAGTTGCTCGCCCTTGCTATATCATGATAATAAATTTCAGATAAAGGCGAAGGCTTGAAGAAGGACAAAGACAAAAGTAAAATACAGTAATAGATTGTTATAATAATAACTATTTAGTTATCTTATTGTAAACCTTTGTAATTTTGAAGATATGTATTCAGTTAAGGTTAATAAACCTGGAAAAATGTTATAGAATTATGTAAAATAAACAATATATGTTTATTTGTTCAGCATTAGATGATAGAATATGTATGATGATGAAGTACCGTAACGTACCAAGTTTGAGGTTCTTGGGACCCAGATTTGGGGGCGTCACAGTACCACCTAGGGATGATGTTCCCCTGTTCATGTACCTATCCATAAGTGACAATGCCATGGGTTGCATGCTGAGACAGAAAGACGATAGAGGCCAAGAGCGAGCTATCTACTACCTTAGCAAAAGATTTAGCAGCAGTGAACACAAGTACAATCTGATTAAGAAGACGTGTTGTGCTTTAGCATGGGCTTCCATGAGGTTACAACATTATCTCCATGGTCATATAATCCATCTCATATCCCGCGTGGATCCTCTCAAGTACGTGTTCAGTAAACCCATGCTGAACTGCCGACTATCCAGATAGCAGTTGATCCTACAACAATTTGACATTGTCTACGTGATGCAAAAATCCATTAAAGGTCAAGGAATTGCGGATCAACTAGCCGCCGTACCTTTAGGGGATTTCAAACCCTTGGAGACGTACTTCCCCGATGAAGGGGTAATGGCAATTCAACAACACCATTAGTACGATGCACGCCAATCATGGAGGATGTATTTTGATGGATCTGTAAATATGGAAGGTTCTAGAGTGGGAGCAGTTCTAGTATCTGTTACGGGGGAGCAGGATCCCGTCGCCGTCAAATTGCAGTTTGTCAACACCAACAACACAGCTGAGTATGAAGGCTATATCATGGGACTAAAACTTGCCCAATCAATGGGCATTAGACGGTTAACTGTCTTTGGAGATTCCGAGTTGGTAATCAGACAAACCACAGGAATCTATCACACCAAAGGTCTACACTTGCTACCTTACCATCGGTAGGTTCTACAGATGGCTTCGGAGTTTGAAGAAATATCATTCCTCCATATTCCTCGGAATAGGAATGATTTTATAGATGTACTAGCAACCTTGGCCTCCTTGATCAACATACACTACAAGGAAGACATGCCAACCTTCGCATTTGCCCAACGAAAGGCTCCAGCCTATGGGAATTATATTGGAGAAGTATTGGATGAGCTACCTCCTATCTAACACCCTTAGTATCAGCATATCAAGAAGTACTTGCAAGATGGATCTACACCAGCTGAGGCGAGCCCGATTGAAAGAAGGCGGATCCATCGATTGGCTATGAAATTCTACCTGAGTGGGGATGCACTCTACAAAAGAGATTCAGGATTAGGTCTTCTCAAATGTCTGGACAAGAACCAAGCTCAGAGGCTCATGGATGAGATTCATGGTGGAGTATGTGGCCCATACATGAGCGACCCTCTACTTGTAAAGAAGATCCTCAAAACAGGGCATTACTGGCTCTCTCTCAAGGTTGACTGCGAGGACCACGTCAGGAGATGTTATCAGTGCCAAATTTATGGGAATGCTATCCACGCCCCTCCAAGGGAGCTCCACAATATGAGTTCACCCTGGCCCTTCTCAATGTGGGGAATGGACGTGATCGGGCCCATCGAGCCCAAAGCCAGTAATGGACATCGGTTTATCTTCACTATGATCGATTACTTTATCAAGTGGGTAGAAGCAGCCTCCTTCCCCAGCGTTACCAAAGAAGTAATCATTTCTTTCATCAGAAATAATGTCATTTGTCGATATGGACAACCAGAGGTAATTGTATCAGACAATGCTAAGAACCTCAACAACAAAATGATGGAGGAGTTGTGCAGTAAATTCCACATCAAACATCTCAACTCTGTCATCTACTGTCCAAAGATGAATGGTGCTGTTGAAGCGGTTAACAAAAACATCAAGAAGATCATGCAGAAGATGTCCGCCAACCATAAAGGGTGGCCTGACTTGTTGCCTCTGACTCTGTTAGCCTACAGAACATCAATGCGCACTTCCACTGGGGCAACCCCCTATGCATTAACCTATGGGATGGAAGCAGTGCTCCCCATAGAAGTGGAAATGGAATCCCTCAGAGTGTTGATAGACGCTCAGCTGGATGAAGATCAATGGGTACGAGATAGGTATCACCAATTGTCTATCTTCCACGGTCAGTTATATCAACAAAGGATCGCCAGGTCCTACAACAAAAAAGTCTGGCTACGGCAGTTTAAACAACACGACTTGGTTTTGAAGAAGATCATTAACAACCAAGATCAGTCTAAGGGAAAATTCGCCCCGAACTGGGAAGGCCCGCTTATTGTCAAGGAGGTAGTGACGGGGGGTGCTCTCAGATTACAGGAAATGGATGGCGATGAATTTCCACAGCTTATCAACGCAGACACCGTGAAACGGTACTATGTCTGAGGTTACCATCAAGCAAACATCCTGGTTTTGGATCACCAGATCCCTAGTCATTTCAGGTTTTCTAATCCCTTCACTACATACAACTTCTCTTCACACTCATCTTCCCTATCCGGGACAAACACACATTTTCTAACCAGCAACCTGGTTGCGGATCGCTAGATCCTTCTCTTCACTTGGTTTTAAACCCTTACTCAACTTTGATTATCCCACCAGGGATTGAACCTTTCACACCCGTAGTTTTATCCCACTAGGGATAAGACTTTTCACACCCACAGTTTGTCCTGTACATGGGATTAAACTTTCTCACCTGCAGTTTGTCCTGAACATGGGATCAAACTTTTCATTAGCTGCAAACCATCCTGAACATGGGGCAAACTACGCCGATCTAATCTCCTTGATACACGGGAGTAAGTAGGTAGCCATATTTTATATGGTTCGGTCGCAATAAAATAAAAATAACAAAAACATTTCTACAACTTTCTCAACAAACACATTCCTACACCCTCTTTGCCACATACAACGTTGAACCTCTTACACCAGGTTCGAACTACGCAGACCTGTTCTCCTCTTCAATAGGAGTACGTAGGCAGCCAGTCATGGTTCGGTCTAACCCCCTACCAAAACATAAATACTTGTCAACGGTACTGGGATCAACCTTCAATACGTCACATTTCATCGGCTTCAGACCAAAGGGATGGAACTGCCTGACCTCCCCCTAAATGGAAGGATCGACGACCATCTAAGCTGCGGTTGTTCCTCAAAGAGAAACACCAATCCATAAGAGATGGAACTAACTGGACTCCTCTGAAGTAAGAGTGCTGGCGACCATCTGTGGTGCGGTCGATCTCGGAGAGGAAAGTCACACTCCTCTCCATATCTCCATACAGAAACCAGTCCTAAGACACCAAAAATGGTAGGGAAACATAGATCAACGATCCATTCTAAAATATCCTGAGATAACTCAATGTCCATCCATCAAGGAGGAATTCAGAATACATCCAGATCATAAGCCCTGAAGAAACAGGCAAATATCAAGCAAGCAACAACGCATAACTAAAAGGGATGTGATCTAAAAAAAAAATTTCCTTGCTATATATAATGCTGTTTGATATATACAATATGAACTGTATGCGAGCTCATCTGTGCAGGAAAATACAAGCTCATCTACAAATCAGTGTATATGCGAGCTATCAAGCCCAACATGGCATCTCTCTTAGAAGAAGGAGGTAACGCTGTGGTTTCCTGCACAAGGGTATCCACACGAGATAACAAATCTACAGCCATCTGTATGGTGACACTGTGCTCATCAATATATGCACTCATCTCTGCGATCATGCCAGTAATAAGGGACCTCACTGTGGTACTATCTATAAAGGCTACATCCCGGGCAGATATAACGCAATCCCGCTCAACTATCACGGCATCTCTAGCTGATCTGGCATCATCTCACTCCTCAATAGTGACATCCTTATGTGCTAATGCCTTGTCTCTCTCTAATAGAGCGACATCTCTCCCATCAAGAGCTGTCAACATCATGGCTCTAGCCTGATCCCTCTCAAAGGTTATCAGATGAAGACTCTGCTCGAAGTACTGTGCTGAATGCTGGATCACGATAGTGCTAGTACTGGGAGAATCTAAAAGAGCTCCTGGCAACCCAGGGAATGACTTATCCTTGGTGTGGGAATTAACGTCCTCCATGGGCTCTCCACCATCTGAATCAATACTCGACACTGTGGATACTGTTGCAGCCGATGAAGTCTCTGTCTCCATCCACGCAGAATACTCTGGCGAACAACCCAGATGGCTAACAGAAAAAGTAGCTATCTCACACTGATCCCAACAAGCATACACCCGAGATCGGTCCTCTGATGATAGATGGCAAGAAGCTAAGCGCTGACCTAACACCCCCTCAAAAGGATGAAAGTCCTGGAACTGGGCAAACTGTGACATCATGGCCAGTGGATGGTAGGTAGTCATACCCCTCAAACCAGCCAGAAGGAGATAATCCATGCCAGAAGCGTGAGTAATGAAGCTATAGGGTGAGCTGAGCCCTGAACACGGCAGGATGCCAAATGGATCTATGATCCCTGCCAAGAAGACCAACTACGACATAGCGTATGTACACTCTGATGGCTGAAAGAAGTAAGACATAGCTATATCATGGGTAAAGCAGTACCCGTGTCGGCGGAAAGTGCCAATCGGTCTCAAGTGTGATATAAATCACACGTATAACATGACCGAACTACCTGTAAAGACCCCTGCAGGGTAGGTAATGCAGAACGTGGCCGACCTCAACGTCTCCACCACGATCATCAGGATGATGGTATGACCCTCCTTAAGAGCTCTCACTGCCATGATGACACCTATGTCCATCTCATCCATATACCGTGGCATGTATACATACGCCACTATGCACATCACGAGTACATCCACTCTAGCCAAATGCCACTGATCCTCTGGTGAGGTGAAATCCCCAGAATGTCATGCGTAGCTGTCCACCGAGCCAAATCTGTCTATCAGGAAATGCTGGGGCAATACATGGCCGGATGTAATCTCATCCTCTACTACTCTACGCCGTAACCCGGTGAGGGTCATGAACTGCCGGCGCATATCTCCGACAGCCATATGAGTGCAAGGTCTGTCTAAGGGCAAAGCCGTCAACCGCTCGTACTCCTCCAATGTAGGAGTCAACTCCTGGGTACCAAATCAAAAAACCTGTCTCTCCAGTATCCAATGCTCCAGCATACCCTCTACAAAGCCTGTGGGAACCTGAAACATTAAGAGGGTCATAGAATGCTGTAATAGCTGATCTACAGTCACCCTATCTGTGGGTGACATACTATCATACCACGACCTTAGATGGGAAGCTACCAATACTGGTGGGGTATGATCTATGCGGCTGACTGTCGAAGAAGACATCTGTGTAGGCCGTATCATAAGACCATCTAGGGGTCAATACTGAATATCTCTGGACATACATACATATGCATAACATGATACTTGCATGACAGATAATAGATGGAAATATGATGTAGGGAATGGAAAACAATACATACATTCCTAAGTACATCATCGTCTACATACATCATCTCTAACAGGGAAATGGGACACAGATGCTCTACTACTAAAAGAGGCCTATCAAAAGATATAGCAAGAATGGGGCACAACCACTCAATATCTAACAGAGGCCTATCAAAAGAGATAATGAGAATACACATCAGAAGAAGACAATGGTGTCAATAATCTACATCATCAATCCTGTCCACCTGATGTAACTCCTCCTGAGTCACTAGATCTCTATCAACAGGGATGTCAGGCCTATACAAGGGAGGATCTGCATCGCCAAAGCCATATGGGTCACCTGAGGGGTCACCTGTGTCACATGAGTTGGATCTCGAACACAGGTCAGCTAATTCGTCATCATCACGGATCCAGGAACTATATCCCCCATAAACTAAGTGGCACGGGTCTGGGCTCTAATGGTACGAGGGGACCACTAGTGATGGAATGAATCTTGAGTATGTGAACCCTCTGACAAAGCATATCCGTCCATACCCATTAATGGGATGTCATCGGTGGGTGACTGCAACACAAGTCAATAATGCCTGGCAGGAGGCAAGATCGGTACACGAATCTCTCCGGTGGTGCTCCTAATAGCACGCTCTCCTAAATAGAGCTCCCATCCTCCATCTATGAAGAGAGGAATCCAACGGGTGGATATTACGTGCTCTAACCAGTCGAGAATCCATCCTCGAACCCAATGGTTAAATGTTCCCCAGAGTAGGGAACCCAAGTGATGACATCGACTGTCAATAGCTCCAACTGTAAACGACAATGGGTGAAACCCTCCGCTATAGGAACCTCCGACAAAATGGAGTGATGCCATCGCCGTCCTCGTGGATAGGTGTCTAAACCTAACACGTTCACAGGATGCAAACATGAAAGCCTCTCATAGGCCCAAAACTGCCAACATAAAGGCAAAACACCTGCTGTCAGTGAATACTCTTAACCTGTACATGAGAAATCAAAAGAGAAATACTCACCAATAAAAATAGGTAAAATCCTAGCCAAGCCTCGGTTAAGTCCTGCGAACGCATGCGCATTCCCCTGAGGAAATAGACAAAGGTGTAGGAACCCCAATCATACTCTCCGATACGGTCCACCTCCCGCGTGGCGCTAATCAAAGCGAATGACACCGTAGAAGAGTTATCTGCTATGAAAAAACCCCTGATGATAACCAGGAACAATCGCCGAAGAATGCAATCCCTGACTCTTACATTAGCGGGCATGGGCTCACTCAACAGCCCACTCATAGCATCCACGCTCAAAGCACCCGTACGGACGGTCCTACCCTTGAGCGCCCCAGCCGGGACTCCCAACAAGGATTTGATGGCAGTCGGGGTAATATTCGCCGTACATGGCACTGGCATCCCACCAAACTCCATACCAGTGATAAATCGCCAATCCATCAGCGTCATCATCACCTCACAGACAAATGGAGAGACTGAGTCTGGTGAAACTAACACTCAGACAATGCCCTGAGGTAACCCCAGGGACAACGACGGGGAAGAATGGAAAAGAATGCCCTGAAGCCCCAATCATGCACAATACCTCGGTAATCTGGATGCAGAGCCTGATACATGGAGTGTATGCTAAACCAGTTCCCTCGAGGCTGTGTAAAGTCGGGGACCTACATCACATGCAAATAAATGTCAAAATTCTTGCTCCTCCTCAATAGGAAAAAGGAAGATCAAATCCAGCTGGTACCTCATTTGAATGCAAGTAAACTGAGGGGTGGCGACTCAAATCACCCAGAAGATCTGGGATAGCCACCTGAATGCCTGGGAAATCCCTACGGGGAATATGAGCAGCATGAGCTGGAGCCGCTACCGGTACATCCTCCTCCTCCTCGACATCTGGTACATCAACCCGGATAGGACGAATCACTGCCTCTGCCAGACGACGAGGCTGTCTAACTGAACGGAGTCGAGGCACTTTAGAAGCCCTCCTCCGCACACCTGAAGTGGTCTTGCGGGAATTGCTCGGCTGATCCGGATCCATAATATCTGGACACAAGTCTCCAAATCACCTCTGAAAGGGTGTGATATTTTCTAAACCTAGAGATTTTCAAAATGCATTTAATGACCATATGCATGCATGCATTATTTTAACATACACCTACAGTAGAGTTAAAAAATACATGACTACCCAATGCCTACATTTTGGAAAATTTTTGCCATAGTTTCCTCTATAAATAGGACTATCCACATGCACATAGGCATGACTAGGTGGCTATGCAGTAGCACACTTGCTCACAGTCATATACACACTATTTGCATTAAAAAGTTAAAGTCATCAATCCATAAGGGTAGCTTAATTACCAGAATTACTTTACTTTATTACCTTTGCTCATTTGTCCTCAAATAGGATAAGAAATAACAGATAAAAGGTGTCAATTTGACTGTTTCAAAAGTTAATTTTTTTCACATCATTATGTTCAGCATGGTTTAATACTAACATTTACTATGTTGAATATTTTTTATCAAGACATATGAGCACACATATTCACTACTATGTGTTTAAACGCATTTCATATAAAAAGTCATTTTCCAACGGATAAAAATTGGAAAAAAAGACATGCATACGTTACCAGGACAATATAGAACACTTGTACGGTGATAAAATTTGTAGAAAGACGCCCGAACTCAGCAGATCTGAAGAAGAGCTCTTGGATTTCCTGTGTGGCGCAACTTGAAAATAACTTGTGAAAGCAACCTACAAGTTTAAAGTACCCACGGTTGGCCGCAGGTGTACCTGCGGTTGCAGCAGGTGTACCTATGGCTCCCCTACGTGGGTTCCCCCTCTAGCTCGGTCTAATTCGAGTTACAAAGGACTCCTCACAAGCTGAAAAGGCCAAATCAGGGATAAAAACGCTACGCGATTGAGCAGAATAGCCTGAAATCCTGGTTTTCCTGGGCCAGACTGCGACTTTCATATCATTCATTGGTATTCGTCCAAACACATGGCATACTATACCGATGATCTCAGCAGTTGCAGATCACATTTGGCAATACCACACAAAGGTCCAATTCCGTCAGTTTGGGGTCGTCATTCTCAAGTACACAATCCCCGACGGGGGTATCACACATTGTCATCTGTTGATCGTCACAGATCCCCGGCAGGGGTATCATGCATTTTTAGCCGTTGATGCACATGTCAACGAAGGTCAAACAACCTTGACATCACTTCATTCGTTGGCAAGTAAATCCAGTGAAGCATCGGAATCCATTCGATGATTTCAGCCATTGATGCACACGTCAACGAAGATTATACAGATCCCTGGAGGGGGTATCACGCGTTTCCAGCCATTGATGCACATGTCAATGAAGGTCAAGCAACCTTGACATCACTTCATCCATTGGCAAGTAAATCCAACGAAGCGTCGAAATCCATCTGATGATTTCAGTCGTTGATGCACACGTCAACGAAGATTAAACAGATCCCCAGTGGGGGTATCATGCATTTCCAGCCGTTGATGCACATGTCAACGAAGGTCAATCAACCTTGACATCACTTCATCCGTTGGCAAGTAAATCCAATGAAGCGCCGGAATCCATTCGATGATTTCAGCCGTTGATGCATACGTCAACGAAGATTAAATAGATCCCCGGTGTGGGTATCACGCGTTATCATCTGTTGATCATCACAGATCCCCAGTAGGGGTATCACGCATTTCCAACCATTGATGCACATGTTAACGAAGGTCAAGCAACCTTGACATCACTTCATCCGTTGGCAAGTAAATCCAACGAAGCGTCAAAATCCCTTCGATGATTTCAGCCGTTGATGCACACGTCAGCGAAGATTAAACAGATCCTCGACGGGGGTATCACGTGTTTCTAGTCGTTGATGCACATGTCAATGAAGGTCAAGCAACCTTGACATCACTTCATCCATTGGCAAGTAAATCCAACGAAGCGTCGAAATCCATTCGATGATTTTAGCCGTTGATGCACACGTCAGCGAAGATTAAACAGATCCCCGACGGGGGTATCACGCGTTTCTAGCCGTTGATGCACATGTCAACGAAGGTCAAGCAACCTTGACATCACTTCATCCGTTGGCAAGTAAATACAATGAAGCGTCGGAATCCATCCGATGATTTCAGCCGTTGATACACACATCAGCGAAGATTAAACAAATCCCCGGCGGGGGTATCACATATTTCTAACCGTTAATGCACATGTCAACGAAGGTCAAGCAACCTTGACGTTACTTCAGCCGATGGCAAGTAAACCCATCGAAGCATCGAAAGCCATCCGATGATTTCATTCGTTGATGCACACGTCAACAAAGGCCAATCAGCCTTGACATTCTACCAGCAGGGATTTCATTCGTTGATATACATTTCAGCGAGGGTCAGGTAATCCTGACAACACAGACTGTTGGCAGTAACTCCAACAAAGCATCCTCATCGGGGAGGATCGATGATGGAATATGTTATACACATCCTCAATAGACAGAACGCATACCCACAGAGTCTCTTGTACATGAGAGATACATCTTTAATGTAGGTCTGTACCAAGGATTAAGGGCTTTGGTGACAATCCCAACGTCAACATCCTTGAAGTTCGTGGTAACTTTAGATCATACATCCAAATAGTTTACCAGGGTGGTCATGAATAACCCTGATCCCGGTAGAAGTTAAGGGGAGCCGACAATCGTCCCACCATGTTGGAGAACAATCCAACAAACCACATACATTTGCATCATGCTGCTATACTACATTTCAAGTGTCTAGTATTCTTTATCCTATCTTTGCCATTGCATTGCATGAATATGATAAAGAGGGGCATCTATAGACACTCGAAAATTTCTGCATACCTGTTACTAACATTGTAGGAGGGCAGAATCGTCTTTTAGAGATAACCCTAGAAGACAGCTCAGTTCAATCCCAGAGACAACCCTGGGATATTCAGTATTACCATCTCGGAGATAACCCCGAGACATCCAGCGCAGACCCGAAAATACCACCAAAAGTTTCAACCTCAACCCCGGAAACAACACCGGGAGTTTTAACATCAACCTCAGAGATAACCCCGAGGAATGCAGTTCAAATATTGGAAATCACACCGGAGAAGACCGTGTTATCTCGGAGATAGCCCCGAGATACTCAGTCTCAGTCCCGAAAACAACACCAAGAAAGATAGCGTCAACCTCAGAGATAACCCTGAGGCATGCAGTTACAGTTACAGTTTCGGAGATAACCCCGAAAATGCTTGTTTCAAACCCATACAATCAACTTCAAACACTTGGCCATGGCCCCAAGGCACTCATTTCCAATGTCCAGAGATAACCCCGGGAAGTTAGGCACATCTCAGAAATAACACTGAGAATGGTCAACACCTGCAGCAGTCTAATCTCAGAGATAACCCTGAGTAACGACTGCTAAATCAGCTCAAGCCGGAGATAACCCAGGTGAAGAGCAGAACCGTCATCTTGCCATCCCAATTTGCACCGTCTCAGCATTCATACATACATACACAGCAATGTTCTACAAGAATCAAAGAGCGCCAATCCCGAGTGACTACTGCATAAGACAGCACACCGGATAGAATTTGAAGCTTGAAGACCAATGGCATGACCCCTTCTTCCTGACTGTGTACAGCCTCTAATCTCATGTCATTGTGTAGCTCTCGACAATAGCATGCCAAAAAAGGTCTTATACACCTCAATTGGATGCCCGAATTGAAGTTCTGAAAGTTCGAGCGGACATCACATTGCACGCGTGCATGTACTTCGAGACGATAGGACCCGCGGAACTCGGGGCACCCTGGGCAGCCGCAGGTACACCTGTGACTCCCCCTCTATAAATAGAGGGCTTGGGATAACCATTTTAAGAAGAGAAAAGGCGAGGAAACCATGTCTAATTTGCTCTGTACACACTATAATTTGAGTGCTTTCTCATTTTAAACACTTGTGAGCTTATATATTATTATAATTTTACCAGCGGGAGCCGAGTGTTCATCCCTTTAAAGCTATTGAAGTCTTCTTTAGCAGTCCACTGTAAGCCTTCTTACACTTTCTAAAGCCTTTCTCCACTACTGTGCACACACAGTTCTTCACGTTGAGAGTCGTGTAGCGTGTGTATGTCCGGACTTCGGTCCATGGCTTTTATTTCTTTATATATATATATATTTATGTATATATTTATATATATGGATTTATGTATATATTTATATATATGGACTAATATTATCGAGTTATGCCTCGATTGAGCCTGGATTTTACATCCGAAGCGTTTGTTTGCTTATATATATATATATATATATATATATATATATATATATATATATATATATATATATATCAGGCCTGGAGTTTACTTCGTGGCCTTTTACTACTTTATTTACATATCGTCCCGCCTGAATTTTACTTCGTGGCGGTTGATCGTTTTTATTACTTTATTTATATTTCTGATCCCCCATAGAGGTTCTTCGTGGTGGCTGATCATGTATATATATATATATATATATATATATATATATATATATATATATCACTTTTATATATTTATATTTTTAATCCCCCATGGAGGTGCTTTGTGGTGGTTGATTGGTTTTTAAAAGCTTTATTTATATTTTTTTCAATCCCTCATGGAGGTGTTTCGTGGTAGTTGATTAGTTTTTAATGCTTTATTTGTATTTACAATCCCCCACGGAGGTGCTTCGTGGTGGTTGATTGTCTACACACACACATGCACACACACACACACACACACACACACACACACACACACACACACACATATATATATATATATATATATATATATATATATATATATATAACTATTTATAGCTTTTCATATAAATTGCGGCATTATGTGAGCCTAGGAATCATGTGATCATAGATTCAGTCTACTGAATCTAGATTCGGTTCCCGTGATGGATATTTTTAGCTGTAAGCAGCCTGTAAATTATGCACAGTGTTCGAATTTCCTTAGATGGCTCTCATGCCCACAAGGAGTTCGACACTGCTTTGTACATTATTTTCTCGAAGATGCTTCGCATCTCGAAAATAAAAGCAATCAAGTCGAACACATAATAAAATAAAAGTATCAAATGCCTCAATTACTATTGAGCACATGGTTTGAAAAACCTCTTTTTACAAAATATCACTGCTATATCTTGTTTAAAATTGAATTTTTACAGAAATTCAAACCCTTTGTATATAGGTGCGAACGAGGCATAGCTGAAAGTAGTATGCACACAAGCCAATCATGTTTGATGATAAAGCATATACTTTGTAACAATCTTTTTTATTTATTAATAAAAAGTATTAATTCATTAAAGACTTTTAATTATCTACATGATGTTGTTTTATAATATGTGATAAACTCATAGTTTTAAGCAATGCTTTTAAAATAATGATGATGATCATTCTAATGAGATCTAAATTCTTAGAAAGCTTAAAACTAAAATAGTTCCCAATCGTTGGATTACTAAATTGGAGATTAGTGAATCCGGATAGATTGGTACATACGTTGCTTGCTCATTGGATGAGGATGATTGATCTCATGATCATTTGTGTGGAGACACTAAAGCAAGTATGTAGGTGCTTATTGGAGAATAAGTTCACTGAACGTGGCTCGCTAAGGAATACCTAATGGAGTTTTACTTGCTTGTCAATAGGAATTCCTGTAGTGATAGTAGTACAAGTGATCTTTGGACTTGAGATCGTCATAGTATCTTGTGTATGATGAGTTATACTTTGACTTATTTTTTAAGACCCTTAGGGTATATCAAAGGGTATGCTTGGATATAATAAGTTGTACATAGAGATAATGTATGATCAATAAAGAATCTACCTCTTCTAGTAAAAGAAGAGAAATGTTCTATGTGATTCGATAAATGACAACCCAGTAGTCCTTGGCCAAGGCAGAATGAAATTAGAAAGAAGTTTCTAATTTGTATTATTTAGAGTTGTGCATCTAAGAGTCAAAATACATATAATTAAATAAAATAAGACTTGACAGTAATTCTATGTTTTATATTTAATTGGGACATTGTATGGTGGAAGGATTGAATTGTACGGTAACTATTTACTCAAAGGTTCTTTTATGATTGATGTTAAAATCTATATTATCTGGAAAGTCGTTAATCGCTAGTGAGGCTTATCCCTATTGTAGAATAAATATTATTTATTTAAATAAATTAATATTTTAATTTATTTATTTAAATAAGATTAGAATTGTTCTAATTAATTTATTCACAACCGATTTAATATGGAGAACCTAAATTGTCATACCATAAAAGGAAGAATAATTATTTAAGAAGTTAATGTCATAATTGTAATAATAAGTTAAGTATATTTAATTTAATCTATGTTGATAGAATAAATTAAATAGCTTAATATTTATTATTTAATATTTTAGAAATATTAAATATAAATTAATAAGAGGAGTCTTATTATTATTATTATTACTATTATTATTATTTAATTCTTAAAAGAGTTTGGAAATTAATTAATAAAAGTACTCTCATTGATTCCTAATAAGATTAGGAGGCTAATTAATTAAAAGTTTAATTAATTATTTCTAATACGATTAGGAGCCTAATTAATTAAAATAAAACTCAATTCCTTAATTGTTAAGGAGGGTTGCCCACATCTATAAATAAAAGGAGTCTTGTTATGGGTGAGAGTTGTTGTTGACTTTTTCACAACATACGTAATTCCAATAATTGGAGAGTACGCTCTTTTTTTATAGAGATAGAAACTAGGGTTTTGCCAAACACCCATCTTCTTGAATTTTTCTTCTTCCTTGGTGGATCACCTCTAGAGGCCAAACACTTGGGTGGCTAACGTTGATCAAAGGAAGGAACCCAACTCGGTAAATTCAAGTTGAACGCGAAAAAGATTTGGAGGTGAACTTGTACTTGAGGAAGCTCAAATTTCAAGGGTATGATTCTTATTCTTTATCTTTTCCTTTAATGAATAATTGCGCATAAAGGATGATCCGGGTATATGGTTTGTAAAATTTTAAACTCTGATTTTTATATGTTTTCGCTTATTTTGTGCAATTTGATTGCATTCATGAATATTACAAAATTAACAATAGCACTACTTCCAAATAACTGCATATTGACTGACACACACACACACACATTCATATAATAGTTTCTTGAAAAGTGGCGGTAACCGTGGCAACACGGATGTCGGGGGGTGCCTAACACCTTCCTTCCGCATAAGTAAGTCCCCGGACCCTAATAAATTTCGGTTTCACACACCCATTAAGCAGTGTCATATCACTTGGTCAATGTGCAAACTTTTTCTCGGTTGTGTTGGTACAACCATTTAAAAAACTAACTGACGACTCTTACAGTCAAATCGTCGACATATAAGTGTCGGACGTTTTCACAACTTATTTTTTCAAACAAATCTCACCTAACATGAGAACACCAAAGAACAAGAATAGAAAATAGACAAATAAAATCACGATGTCGACACCATATAGTCACATCAGTGTTTATAACCTATATAAACACTTCTCAAATCTAACTAGTTCAGTTTGGTTTGATTTCAGTCTATTCTCGGTGTCCTGGTCACCCTATTCGATAATTAACACTTATATTATCAATTAAACTCGGTCTCAAAGCTCCAATATTATTTTAGATAAATCATATATCATTTATAATATTTTTCGGAAGCTTTTAATAATTTTCTAACAATTATTATAATTTATAATAATTTTTTAAACACCGGAATCATTTTTAAATGATTTAAATATCAAATAATCCCATCATCATTAATATTTAATAATATTAAAATATTAATGACATACTTGTCAAAATATTAAAGTTATTATTAATAACTTAAAATATTTGTAAATCATCAATATTCTATTTAAATGATTTTTAAAATCATTTTTAAACCATCACCATTAATATTTAAATATTAATAAAATTCTCATTAAAATATTAAAAGTCATTAATTATAATTTAAAATATTTTAAAATCATTTTTCTCATTTTTAAATGATTTTTAAATCAATAAAACTATTTTTAACTCATTTATTTAATATAATAATTAAATAAATCTATTATCATTAATATTATATTATTAATAAAAATTATCCAAAAATATTAAAAGTTACATTTTATAACTCAAAATATTTTTAAACACTTTATTTTTATTTAAAATGATTTTTATAACATTAAAATCATTTTTCTCTAATTTATTTAATATACTAATTAAATAAATTAAATACCATTAATATTCAAATAATTATAAACATTAATGTAAAATATCTCAAATTATCAAAAGTTATTTTTCATAATTTAAAATAATTTTTAAAATAATTTTTGTAATTTTCAGAAATTATTTACTATTTTTAATCATTTTTCGGAAATTCAGAAAATAAAAATAATAAAAATCGTCGCTATAGCCTATAACGACAGTAACCGTCGTTGTTGGTGTTCTTGAGCTTCAAGAACACTGGCAGTCAGCTAGCAAGGGTCTAGGTTTGATCACATTTAATTCTCATCGCAAAGTGTTTCTGGGCCATGTTAAACATTGATCATGTAATGTTTATGTAACACTATACGAATCGATCATCAACTATGTCATACAATCACATACCATGAAGATCCAACTCCTCAAAATCTCTATCAAACAGTTCCTGGGTTTTCTGGGTTACCCAGAAACCCAGGCAATTCATAGGTACCACTTTGTGGCCCGATTAACTTAGTGTTCTGGTCATCCATTAAGTGTTATTATGGTTCAAGTCTATAATCAACATGTCAAGGAACACATAGGAATCAACAGATCAGTCTGAGTACATCACACATTCCAGATTCAGCCCGGTCAAACCTTGTCTGAGAGGTAGTTCATACGATTTCTAGGTTTTCCAGAAACTCTATCCGTGACCGAGTGACCTAGTTTGACCATCTACTACATCCAACATATTTGTTGTTTAAGAGATCTTATGGCATGGATCTAGAGTCCATATAACAGGCTACAAATTGGATACAAATACATCATCAAAACACATAAAACCTGACAGATCAAGGCGTTTGAAAAGCTTGTCAGACCCGGTTATATGATTTCTGGGTTACCCAGAAATCATCTGGTTATGCTCGGTCAACGGGGTTTGACCAACTATATCTTGTAATCTGGACATGGAATAGCTTTTATTCCACTTCCAGATTACAGTCCTCATGTCAGACTATGGATCTAAACCATAAAACAACACAAAACATTAACAGGGAAAGATCTATGGCCACTGACATGTGATTGTCAGACCACTTTTAGTGTTCTTGAGCAGTTTTTGAAAACTTTACTTTTAATGCACTTTGATGCTATATATCTATGATAGATCATCATGAAACATCTTCTAGCACTTATATAAACACATAAACATCACTTTGGTTTAAGCGTATAAGATCAAAAGGGGACGTAGGGTTTATACCTTTCTAATTCCAAGCTTTGATCTTAGCTCTCCAATCTGTTCTTGGTGTTCTAGGAGGTTGTTTAGGGACTGATACACTTTAGATTTTCGGAGGTTTTGTGTGAGAGAGAGTTGATTGAGTGTTTGAGAGAAAAATGACCAAATGTTTAGACTTTCTCTTCCTTTAATTCTCTAAGTTAGATACAATACATGTATGTAATGCAAGGTGTCATGCTAGATCAGATTTGCTGAGATTTTAAGAGCACATGGTTGGTCAAAAGTTGGTCACCAACTCCAAGTATAGCAAGATTTACAAGTTACTTAATAAAGAAATATAAAAAGGGTATTTTGGATATTAAACATGCAATTTTAATGGCAAACATGTAACTTGTTTAATAGTAAGGTTCTAACCCTTAGGTTTTACAACTTTAGTTTCTAGAATTTTCTAATTAGAGTTTTTAAAATAGAAAATTAAGATAACTAAAATATAATTAGTGTTTCCTAATTATATTAAAGTATACTAATCACATTATGGCTTACTAATTAGGATTAGGGTTTCCTAATTAGGGCTTAGGGTTCCCAAATTTAAAATTAGAGTTTCTCGACATTTGATTAGGGTTCCTAACTGTACGTTAGGATTTCTAAATCATAGATTAGGGTTTCTAATCCCTTATTATGGTTTACTAATATTGTACCCTACCCGATCAATCATTGATCAAAATTTCTATATAGAAGGACTAAGTTCTCACAGTTATGTTTTTTATAATCGTAATTTCTATCGAATCCCTATCCGGACTTAGGGTTAGGGTTTTTATTCTCTGTTAAGTACAACTTTACTCTTATTTTCTCAGTCAATACACAAACTGACCTTATCTATAGACTTGCATCACAGATACTCGACACAAAATTGATAATCAATATTAATATTAAATAAAAAAAATTATTCTTAAAATTCGGATTATTCGAAATCCCGGGTTATCACAGACACTAGGCAGTAACTTAGGTCATTGTGTAGCAAAAGGGTTATGTTAGAAAACTAGCAAATCTAGAAGGTTTGCATTATTCTTCCTCAAACAGGTCCGATGTCTAGTTATGACACTTTGGAAATTTTCATAAATGATACTATAGGGGGGGTACTCCATGTAGGTCACTCAAGACCATGGGCGAAGCGTGCTGGACATTGGGATATTGTTGGGCTCCCCTACAACAATGTCAAACATCGAATTGCTGGCTTGGATCGAATCACTGACTTGTTCATGGGCTGGGCATGAACAAGCAAGAACGTTGGGCATGGCACATGTGTTGAGCTTGGCATGTCAAAGCATGGCATGGGCTAGTGCCCAATATGCAACAAGGCTAATGCACGTGGATAGACGCGTGGGCTGGACGTGCACAACAGAGTTGGACAACACCTTGGAAAAATTGTAAGACCCCAACTTATTAATAAATGAAATTAAATTTCCTCTATTTATTATTTTGAAATAGAAAGGGTTGATTTGATTAATGTGGTTAGTTATGGGTAAAATGCGCAAATATTTCAAATAAGCAAGTGGTTATAAAATATTTATTTTTGGTCGGTGAATATTCGTTTGGTCGTGGAATATTCTTGCTGTCGGGGAATAATCATACGACGGCGCAGACTTGTGTGGGCCCCATAACGGAAAGCGAATGGATGAAGATAACGACAAAAATTGAATTTTTATAAATAACGACGTAGTTGTTACCGTTAACACTGTTGGAATACCTGGTGGTTAAAATACAGTAGCACACTGTATTGCACCAATTATTGATTCTTACGTAAGAAGGCACTGTTCAATAATTGTTACAGTAGTTACTGTTCAATATTTTATTTTATTGATTCAATAATTGCTGCGTTGATATTTTATATTATTGTTGTTTCAATAATTGTTACTGCACAGTATTTTCCATTATCAGATCAATAATTCATATTATTTGAATAATATTATTAGATAACATTATTGGCAATGTCTAGAAAGTTCTGTCTAAGGAGAGGTTTGGTCCCCTAATTGCGCGCCAGTAAGGAGAAATTTTTATTGGAAAGCCCCCTCTTTCCTGGGAACGGCCTGGTTGTCATAAATGTGATTCTGTAATATTATTTGTGAATAATTAATTATTGATTCATATGATAAGGAAATATTTATTTTATGTGGATATAAATGAGGGATATATTTTTGTGGTTAAAAATGAAGGAGTTAATGTTGAAGTTTTTATTAGTATTTTTGTTGGAATGGAGGTATTAAAAATCAGGATTTTTGAGATATTTTGCGGGAGTTATAATTTTTAATCCGACCGTTGGATCGTGGTAATTTTTAGATATGTTATACATATATAAGTTGAGTATATGTCCACAAATTTTGAACCGTTAAAAATGAACGTATGATTTATTATGAATTTTACGAGATGACTGGTTCAGAAATTGTTGAATTTTCGGAGTTTATCATTTTGGTGGAAAATTCTAGAATTGGTGGGCCCCACTCTTGGTTGGTGAAGAAATGTGCTGAGATTTTTATTCAAATATGGTAGGCTTGAATAGTAGCAGGTAAAGCCATCAGGTTGCAAGTTAAGTCTGCTTCGGCGTGCTAACATTTTCCTATAAATAGAGGGCTAAGTTAGAATCGAAAATCACACCAGAAACAAGTTTTCTCTCTTTCTCTCTCTAGATTGTTGAGTGTATTTTGTGAGTATTTAGATATTTGGTGAGTTGCTATTCATCAATGCAAATTTCCTTCAGCGTCATATCCGATATCCAGTCAGAAGTGCTGCTCTTTTGAGGTAAGGGATAGTAAGGAATTTTAAGGGTTGTTATGTTTTTCAGTTTCGTAATTTTTCTTACCTTCAAAAATTTTGGAAAAATTTGAAATGATATTTTGATGAGTTTTATTGATTGTGTCCAAAAATGGTGATTTTTGGATGTCTAGATTAAGAGTTATGGATTTTATGAGAAAATACTATTTTAAAAATAAACGCTTATAACTCCTTGTGGTTAACTCCAAAATTGATGAAATTTTTATTGGAAATATATCTATATATTATTAGTGTACTCTGTGAATTTTGGAATTTTTGGATAGAAGTACAATTTATGATAAATTTCTAAATATTCGGTGGTTTTGGCCATATGAAAAATAGTAAATGAGTTTTAAAAATTCTGAGAAAAATACATGTTCAATATGGGACTATATTATGCTAAATCCCAGAAAAGAAATATTTTTGGAACTGATTTGGTATTTTTCATGAAAATGGACTAGTTATGAGTAAATGAATTAAATATGTTATGTGAAGTAAGAAAATTGGAAAATAAGATTTTATGGCTTGAGAATCCTATATGAGGTATATGCATATTTTTGATGAGGGTTTTGGTTATTGGTAATAAAATCTTATGAGTTTGGCATTTTAGGATGATTAAATGCATTATTTAGTAAAGTGTAAATAATTAAAATAAATTATTTATAAGCTTAAGAAATATTATTCTTTCAATATTATTATACCAAAATATTGGTATGTATTTTATTGTAGAATTTCTACCTTTCTGTGTCGGATTTACTATTCACGAGTTACTATTCATGAGTTACTATTCACGAAGTTACTATTCATGGGTTACTATTTACGAGTTACTATTCATGACAAAATTGGTTTCTTTTCCTAACCAAATTATAGTTGATTTATGAATATTACTCTTGACATTAAATCTAGATGTTTTGATTATATTGATTTTACTATTATATATTACATTTTTATAACCCTAATGATGATATTTCTATTTGACTTGAGTGTAAAGATGGGTATATTTTTGGTATGATCATGACTATGGGTTCCTTTTGGCCAGTAGTGCAAAGTTGAATTGTTGACTGGTATGATCATGACCATTGAATTTATAATCGAATATCTTTAGCTTAAGTGCAAGGGTGAAATGATCAACATGGTTATAATTATTGTTTATATAAATTCTGAAATGATTATATATTTCTTTGATATATTAATATATTTGGTCTGTAGTGCAAATATGAACTGTTGATGAATATATTTGGCCTGTAGTGCATATTTGCACTGTTGATGAATATATTTAGCCTGTAGTGAAAATATGAACTGTTGTGGAATGTCTTTGGCCTGTAGTGTAAAGATGAATTGTTGATGAATATCTTTGGCCCGTAGTGCAAAGATGACCTGTTGTTGAATATCTTTGGCCTGTAGTGCAAAGATGGTCTGTTGATGAATATCTTTGACCGTAGTGCAAAGATGAAATTGTTAGTATGATTATAAACAGGAACTGTGATTTGGTATAACCATGATATTTGATGTTTCAAGTAAAGACATGTGATGAAAATTATCTTCGTCCTGGCTGCGAAGAGGAATTTAGAATTACAATTATGATTATGAGTTATTCATATAATTGTGGAAAGGAACTGTTGATTAATGTTATAGGGATAAAACATTGTTGGTGGACTTTTAATGTGGAGAAGATAATAGACTTTATGGTCTATTTGACTCTTCTAATGGATTGCTCGTTCCCATGCAACTATGGTTCCCATTTTGTATGACTTGCAAAGGATGGAGATAGAGATGAAGGCTCCAAGTACCCACGTGATGATATCAAACATACAAGTAGAACCGACTTTAATCAATAAATTTAAAGTTGCTCAAGCTACGGATATGGAGCTGATGCGTATGATGAAGAATGTGCAAGAAAGTGCTATTCTAGAAGTAAGAATCGATGAAGAAGGAATACTTAGAGTAAACTCCCGACTTTGTGTTCCTAACGATTCTGACTTGAAGCATAGAATCATGATGGAGGCACACAACACCCCGTTTGCAATCCATCCTGGGAGTACCAAAATGTATCATGATATTCGACATACATTTTGGTGGAACAATAAGAAGAGAGAGATCGCAGAGTTTATCTCGAGGTGCTTAACTTGTGAACGTGTAAAGGTGGAGCATCAAGTGCCAAAAGGTCCATTACAACCACTTGAGATTTCGAAATGGAAGTGGGAACACATTACTATGGATTTCGTTACGGGTCTTCCCAAGGTGTCTCAAGGAATAGAAGCGATTTGGATCATTGTTGATAGATTAACCAAGTCTGCCCATTTCTTGCCTATACGTGAGACTTATTCCCTTGAACGTCTTGCTAGTATGTATGTGAATGAGATTGTGAGATTGCATGGCATGCCAGTATCCATAGTTTCGGATCGTGACCCAAGATTCACTTCACGATTTTGGGTTAGGTTGTAGAAAGCTATGGGCACGGATTTACGATTCAGTTCGGCATACCATCCTTAAACGGACGGACAATCAGAAAGGACTATTCAAACTCTTGAAGATCTATTAAGACTCTGTATCCTAGATCTCAAAGGGAGTTGGGATAAGTACCTACCATTGGTGGAATTCTCCTACAACAACAGTTATTAAGTGAGCATAGGTGTGGCTCCATTCGAGGCGTTGTATGGAAGAAAATGTCGTTCTCCAGTATGCTGGGACGAGGTGGGAAAAGCAACGTTGTTGGGACCAGAATTAGTACGCATGACTACAGAAAAGATCCAAATGATTCGACAACGTATTCAAACCTCACAAGATCGACAAAAGAGTTATGTTGATCTTCATAGAAAGGACGTGGAGTTTAATATTGGAGATCATGTACTGTTACGTGTTGCTCTATGGAAGGGAGTTACAAGATTTGGAAAGAGAGGAAAGCTCAATCCAAGATTTGTTGGTCCATTTGAGATTCTTGACCGAATAGGAAATGTGGCCTATAGACTCGCATTACCTCCAATATGTCTCGTGTTCATAACGTTTTTCACATATCCATGCTTCGTAAATATGTGAAAGTGTAACGACCGAGAAATTCGGATCTTATTGTAAAATGATTTTATTAATTTAAATAATAATAAAACCCTATGCTATGTGTTATCAAGATGGTTGTCGTTATATAACCTAGTGACGTTGGAATGTCGTAGTATTTGAGCTACGTGGATGAATTAAAGTGTTTGAATTTTTAAGACGAAAATAAAAGTTTTTTGAGAAATTTTTTGAAAAACACTATTCATCGGTATTTGCTCGGGATATAATTTTCGATTTCCGAGGAATACGTAATGATGGAATAATAAGGTGAGATGGATTATGTAATAAAAATCTAGTTATGGAAAAAACTATATTTCGCTTGTGGACTTAATTTATAAACGTTAAGGAAGGCGAAATAGTAATGAATATGTAATAATGGTATGATATTTATGTATTGTACAAAGAAATGAAAATGAGTATAATACAAAGTATTATACGAATTTGTATGAAGGATGAAAAACGGTATAAAAATTCTATAGGAATTAGAATACAAGAATAATGCATAAACTATAAGTATATATATTAAAGTAATGTTAATGGACTTGAAAGGATTGGCTAGGATTTTTTATAAAGCCAAGTGAATTAAAGGGTTAAGGCCCAAACATAAATTAATAAACCAATGAGAGTTATTAATGCAAAGCCCAAAGGATTTATAAATTCAAGCCCAAGCTAGATTAAAATGAATTGGTTGACCCATGGGTCAAAACAATATTAATATGGTAAATGTGTGATGACCAAGATAAGTGGTGACCAAGAATGTGTGGTGACCAAGTGAGGTGGTGATCAAGTAAGTGTGATGATCAAGTAGGAGTATTGACCAAGACTTCTAATTAATGACCAAGTGTAGGATTAAAGTTGTGCTAGCCAAGTAATGAATAGTAAGGAGGTGGGATGTTTTAAAGACTAAAATACCCTAACTTTGGAAAGTCTATAAATAGAAGAGCTTGCAAGTCATTTTGTTGGTTGTTCAAATAATCCAAAGTGCTTAAGTGTTAGAGAGAATATGCTACACATAAGTCATTCCATAAGTAAGAAGAAGGAGCAAGCTACTTTACCAAGACTTCAAAAGAGTAAGACTTCTTCTCCAATTATCTTCTATCTTTACTATGATAGGATGATAAGAAAAGTTGGATTAAGAAACATAAATGAGTAAGTAATGGACTTAAGCCAATTAAGTTGGCAATAAGTCATTTAAGCTAACATAAGTTATAACTTATGAGAAAATAATATGAACTTATAAGGAGTTTATTAAGAGAATTGGTATGAAGATAAAGGAATTTATATGATCATATGTATCATGTATACCTAGGTTGAGTTATATGTTGAGAACATATAAGAAATGATGTTTAAGAAACTTAAATTGTCATAAGTCGTTAACAATGAAATCTTAAGTAGTTTATAAATTGACAAGTTATAAGCTCATGAAGAATAAGTTAAAATCCAACAATGAACATAAGTTGTTATAATAAGTATGTTGAGATGTTCACATAAAGAATAGACTTCATTTGTAATGTTGAATAAATCATAAGAAGGATGATTTGCCGGAAATTGCACGTTTGGACGACAATCGTCGAATTCGTAAAATTCTCGGAATGGAAGTCAAATTTTGTGTTTGATCACAGAATTATTGATTTACAATGGAGTTAAGTCATATTTGGCATTTAAGAGTTGCGGACTCGAAAATGACCGGATTCTGACTTAGAACGAAGAAACGAGTGTCGAACGTTCACGAACGTTTATCGTTTTGTTAAAAAATGAACCAATAGGTGAATTTTTAGGAAACGAAGTCAAATAGATAAAATTCTTGGATAATCATGTAGATTATGAAATTTGTGAGCCGTAGGCTTTTGAACGAGCCAATTCAGACTTATAACGAAGAAGTTATGCGTCCGGGAAGTTCACAAAAATTTAAAACTAAAATTGATATCTGGTGCACAGAGTTGGCGCCGCGGCGCCAACCCAAGGCAAATGACCGGCGCCCCAGCGCCATGCACAGTACAAGACCTTCTGGAGAGTGGCGCCGCAACGCGGCCCATTACATAAGGACTCGCGTCCCAGCGCCAAGTCCGGGACATGCTAAGATAAGGCTCGCGCCGCAGCGCGAGATGTAAGTATAGGACCGGCGCCGCAGCGCCAGTCTCAGGACAAAGATAGAAAGAAAGGTTTCTATGTACAAAGAAAAAAAACCTAAATTGATGGAAAGTAAACATAACTTAAGGACGAGAATGTAATATTATTAAACTTTGTTAAACCTTAAGGGATGTAATGTAATGTTAAGATATTATATTCAAGGATAAATGCAATGATAATGATAAACCGAAACGAATAGTAACTGAATCTAATACATAATTAGATTGAGAAGAAAGGTAAGATATAGTCATATACATACTTGATTATATGTGACCTAATGTAAGGCATTATATGATCATGTATTGTAGGGACTTGAAAGACTTAAACATAAAGTTAATATACGGTAACAGAAGCTAAAGGCAAGTATTCTAACTCTTGTATCAGTTCAATCTGAACAAGTTTAAGATTCATGTATTCTTTCGCATGAATTGAGGTATGTTGAGATTAAAGTTAATCCTTTTGGCTAAACTTGATAATCTACTCTTGCATTATCAAATGTTACTATCTTTTGTCAACTACTTGATATGATTTTCAAAAGAAGACTGAAATGTTAAACAAATGTTTTGTAGGTAAAACGACAGGCACGTGAGGTTGCCAAATGATTAAACGTACATACGTTTAATGGATGTAGTGTTGATCAACATAGAGTACAATAGGCTGATCACCTAGAAGTGCTTGTAAGTAATATCGAGCTTACGGAACTCGTTCCGGGTTGTCCTTTTCAATAAAGAATGAATACTCGAGGTCTCTAACCGGAGTGAATGTTTTACTAAATATTGTTGTTATTGTAAAACATTTTGGAAAAAAAGGTGAAGTGCTACTTTGAATTATCAATAGTACTTCATAACTATTGTTCAGTTATTGAAGATATACGATTCGTATGTGTCAAGCATGTTCTTATTGAATTGTTATACTTGCTGAGCTAGCCATGCTCACTCTTGCTTGAAACATATGAATGCAGCTAAGACTGAACGTCCCGAAGGATCAAAAAGGGATAAAGGAAAAGCTAAGGAAGATTGTTAAGCTGTCTTGTAATAGTATAGGTCTATTGTTATAATGTAACTGATATTATGACAAAGAACCTTTGTAATGGGTATAGAACCCGGGAAATTGTAAATATTACTTTAATATATAGAAGTTATATTCGTTCGTTGAGACTATTCAACTGGATGAATGTATAAATGTTGTACAGTATAGCACCGTCTGTCGGGTTGGAAGATACCCGAATTTGGGGGCGCTACAAGTTGGTATCAAAGCCTAGGTTATAAAACTTAAGGGGGGAAATAGAACCTTAAGTCATAACCTTAAGAAAGAATAAAGAAGTAAAATGTGGAAAGTAACCCTATGAAAATGCATTATATTATGTTATGTGTTTCTATTATTTCACTGACGTGTACTAATTAAACTATATTATTTTATTGTAGATGTCAGGAGAAAATGATATGTATAGAGATATACATGTAATAAGCGAGGATTCGGTTAATTGGGTAGAGATACTACCAAATCCTGTAGCCGTAGAATCAAAAGTGGTGACAATTGAGTCTGGAGACTCAGATGATTTAGACTATATGTCTATATTTGATGGCATGATAGAGGAGGAGGTGGACGTGATGTCCTTTGATCAGGTTCCACCTACAGAGGAATTGTCTACGGGAGAATCAATGAAGGCATTGTTTATGTCAGTATTTGATAGAAATATCCATTACTGCCAGGAGGTTAAGGAGTTGAAAGAGGAACTCCAAGCTGTCCGGGAGGACAAGGTTAGTATGGAAGGAATGTGGGAAGAAGAACACGATGATAGAGTCCTAGATATGGACAAGGTCCGAGATTTGAAAGAAGAAGTCTTTGTGCTCAAGTAGGAGCTAAAGACTAAACAACGGAAGTTGGAGAGGATGTCCTATATACATAGGAGTTCTCATGTAGATTTCTAGCAGCAGTTAGCTGGATATCAGATAGAAGCAGGACAGACCTGTCATACCATCAGTAGAGATGTTGTTGCCGGTTTAGCCAGAGCAGACTTTGAGAATGCCTTACGGCAAATGTAATCTAGCAATAGCTAGAGTAGCTTAGATATGTAAATATTATATATCTAGTAGTGACGTAAAACCCTCTTTTGTATAAACAAATGGTAGTCTTTTGTAAATCCCAATTTTTGGAAGTAATTGCAGGATGGTAATGTAATCAGCTAAGGCTGAGTAATGAAAAACAATGTAGTGTTATACTACAAGTTATCAATCAATATAAGTCTTTTCTTTGAAGATATTGAGTAATGAGTATGAGTTATTGTTTTATTACAAATAATAACAAACCAACAAGAATAAAGTAATAATGATGTGTTGTTTTCTTAACAGCAAAATGCCGCCAAGAAGGAGACAACAAAATCAAGACGCTAATGTTAACCAACCGGAGGGTGGTCCGGTTAATCCAATGCAGGAGTTCGTTAATCTTTTAACAGATGCATTTAATAGAACGGGGGCTAATATACCTGTGATTCCTGGAGTAGTACGAGTTATTACTTTTAAGGATTTTAAGAGTGTAGGTCCGCCGGAGTTCAAAGGAACTACGGACCCTATAGAAGCCCAGACTTGGGTAAAAGAAATCGAGAAAGCATTTGTAATAGGAAATGTTGAGGAGGGTCAAAAGGTTGCCTTTGCAACCTATTTGATGAAAGGAGAGGCCAACTTCTGGTGGGAGGCAAACCAGGCTAGGGCCGATATAGGAAATCTAACGTGGGAAAGGTTTAAGGAGATTTTCTTCGAGAACTATTTTCCCACGAGTATGCAAGGAAGGATGGAAATGAGGTTTCTTGAATTGAAATAAGGGGATATGACAGTTCCCCAGTATGCTGCCAAGTTTAATGAACTGGCACGATTTGCTCCACATCAAGTGGACACTGAAGTGAGAAAGGCTAGAAGATTTGAGCAGGGCTTGAAACCCTGGCTCTATAGCCAAATTTCTGTGTTCCAAAGTACTTCCTTTGGAACCATACTAGAAAAGGCAATCATTGCTAAAGGTGGGAATGAGGCTCTTAGCTAGTACCACAAAGATAAGAAAAACAAGGGCAAGGGTGATGGAGAAATCCAAGACCGAGGGAGCCAGTGGAAGTGGCAACGGTCAAAAGAGAAATGGACCAGGGTAAAACAAGGGAATTCTAAGAGAAGGATGGAGGCCTGTAAAACCTGCGGGAAGACTCACTTAGAAGTCTGTCTCAAAGAAAAGTCAGTATGTTATAATTGTGGACAGGAAGGGCATATTTCGCCTAACTGTCCAAATCCAAAGAAAAATCACGGATGCTTTGTATGTGGATCAATTGACCACATAGCAAAGAATTGCCCGAAGAAGGGGACGGAAGGAAGTAAGGGAACTAATAATGGTAAGTTAGCCATTAGTGGTCCATCTCAGCCGGGTAAATCAATGGCTCGCACTTTTAACATGACGGTCCAAGATGCGGTGGCATCAGGGGATGTAGTTGCAGGTATTATTCCGATCAATAACATAAATGCATACGTGCTTTTTGATTCGGGTGCTACTTGTTCGTTTATAGCATGTGATTTTGCTAGACGACTAGAATTATTTCCCGAAAAATTACCTATACTTTTGAACATTAAGGTAGCAAATGAGGAGACAATTCCTGTTAAAGATATTCATAGGAGTTGTTGCGTAGAGGTATTGGGTTGTAAGTTATCGGTAGATTTAATACCGATAAAGTTAAGAGAATTCGACGTAATTCTCGGAATGGATTGATTAATTAATCATGGAGCAATTATAGATTGCCAAAAGAAATGTGTGAGAATCAAGTTGTTGAAGCAACCTCCTGTAGTATTTTACGGTAGTAAGTTGTCGGGACGTCCGTATTGTCTTACGATGACACAAACTAGAAAATTATTAAGGAAGGGTTGTGTAGGTTACCTATGCCATGTTGTGGATACCCAAAGAGTGGGAGCAACCATGGAACAAATACCTATAGTAAATGAGTTCATGGATGTATTTCTAAGTGAGTTACCGGGGTTACCGTCGGATAGAGAGATCGAATTTGTGATAGACGTTGTGCCAGGAGCGGCACCAATCTCAAGGGCACCGTATCGTATGGCGCATGTGGAGATGAAGGAACTAATGGTTCAGTTACAGGAACTATTGGACAGAAAGTACATTCAACCAAGTGTTTCTCCGTGGGGGGCACCAGTGTTGTTTGTCAAGAAGAAAGACGGATCGTTAAGGCTTTGTATCGACTATCGGGAGTTGAACAAGTTAACGATAAAGAATAAATACCCATTGCCCAGGATCGATGATCTCTTTGATCAATTAAAAGGGGCAAAGTATATTTCTAAAATAGATTTGCGGACGGGGTATCATCAGTTAAAAGTTAGGAAGGAAGATGTACTAAAGACGGCATTCAGGACTCGTTATGGTCATTACGAGTTTCTGGTAATGTCATTTGGGTTGACGAATGCACCAGCTGCATTTATGGATATGATGAACAGAGTGTTCAAACCATATTTGGACCAGTTCGTCGTTGTGTTTATCGATGATATTCTAGTCTATTCTAAGACGCCAGAAGATCATGCTGAACACTTAAGATTAGTGTTGGAAACACTAAGGAAGGAGAAGTTATATGCAAAATTCACCAAATGTGAATTTTGGCTGGAAAAGGTGCAGTTTTTAGGTCATGTCATTGACCAAGAGGGGATTTCAGTAGATCCAGCGAAGGTGGAAGCAGTGATGAATTGGGAACAACGGAAAACGCCAACTGAGGTGCGGAGTTTCCTAGGGTTAGCAGGGTACTATCGAAGATTTATCCAAGATTTTTCGAAGATAGCTACCCCGTTGACAAATTTAACAAGAAAGACGGTGAAATACGTATGGACGGATAAATGTGAAGACAATTTTCAAGAACTGAAGAAAAGATTAAGTGAAGCGCCTGTCTTGTCCTTACCAGATGACACAGGAAATTTTGTAGTGTACAGTGATGCTTCGCATAGAGGACTTGGTTGTGTGCTTATGCAACATGGAAAAGTCATTGCGTATGCGTCACGACAGTTAAAGGATTATGAGAAAGTTTATCCTACTCATGATCTGGAACTGGCTACAGTAGTATTTTCCCTAAATATATGGAGACATTATCTTTATGGGGAAAAATGTGAGATATATACGGACCATAAAAGTCTAAAGTATATCTTCACTCAGAAGGAGTTGAATATGAGACAGAGGAGATGGCTAGAGTTGATAAAGGATTATGATTGTGAAATCATGTATCACCCTGGAAAGGCCAATGTAGTTGTCGACGCCTTAAGTAGGAAGGGTCGGGAAAAGTTGTCCATGTTAACGGCTCAAAATAAGTTAATAACAGAGATGGCTATGATGGAATTAGAGGTAAAGTTGCCAATTGAGGCGAAGTAAAGACTGTTTGCGATGGAGATGCAATCTAACATCGTAGAAAAAGTCAAGGAAGTATAACTCACGACAGACAAGTGTAATCAAATGAAAAAGCGGTTATCCGAGAAGGAAGATGCTAAGTATAGTCTTGATAATGAAGGATTATTAAGATTTGAGGGAAGAATTTGGGTTCCGGATGAGATGGAATTAAAGGAGCAAGTGTTACAAGAAGCTCATAATTTGAGGTACTCGATACATCTTGGTAGCACTAAGATGTATCAAGACCTTCGACAGAGTTTTTGGTGGCCGAACATGAAGAGAGAAATAGCAGAGTATGTGAGTAGGTGCTTGACTTGTCAAAAAGTAAAGGCTGAACATCAACGACCCAGTGGCTTATTACAGTCATTGGAGATTCCAGAATGGAAGTGGGAGCATATCACGATGGACTTCGTGGTGGGACTTCCGACAACGCAAAAAAGGGTACGATTCGATCTGGGAAATAGTGGACCGGTTAACGAAGTCGGCTCACTTTTTGCCAATAAGGGTCAAGTATAACTTAGACCAGTTAGCTAAACTTTATGTTAAGGAAATCATTTCCAGACATGGAGTATCGGTATCGATTGTGTCAGATCGTGATCCACGATTCACATCGAACTTTTGGAGGAGTTTGCAAGAGCAGTTGGGAACACAACTGAAGTTAAGCACGACTTATCATCCTCAGACTGATGGGCAGAGCGAGAGAACAATTCAGACGTTAGAAGACATGTTGAGGTCTTACGTCATGGATTTCAAGGGTAGTTGGTATGATCACCTACCACTAGTAGAGTTTACGTATAATAATAGTTATCATGCAAGCATATGCATGCCGCCGTACGAAGCTTTATATGAAAGAAAATGCAGAACACCTTTGTGTTGGGATGAGGTGGGAGAACGCCGTATGCTAGGACCAGAATTGGTGCAGCAAACAACGGAGGTGGTAAAGTTAATTCGAATGCGTCTCGTCACAGCTCAGGACAGACAGAAAAAGTATGCGGACTCACATAGACTAAGTCGAGAGTTTGAAGTGGGTTCGTATGTGTTTCTAAAAGTATCTCCCTGGAAAGGAAAGATACGTTTTGGAAAGAAAGGAAAGTTAAGTCCAAGGTTTATAGGACCTTTTGAGGTGTTAAAACGGGTGGGAGAGGTAGCTTATATGATAGCATTACCTCCAGACCTAGAACGAATACATAACGTGTTTCACGTATCTGTATTACGTCCATATAAGCCAGACTATAAGCATGTAATCGAGTATGAGCCAATTCATATCGAGAAGGACTTAACGTATGAAGAGTTGCCGATGCAAATCATTGATAGAAAGGAACAAATTCTGAGGAACAAGGTAATACCATCAGTGAAGGTATTATGGAGGAACCACGATACTGAAGAAGCAACGTGGGAACTAGAAGAAAAGATGAAGAAAAATTTTCCTCATCTATTTGATTAAAATAAGACGAGATTCTGGGGATAGAATCTTTATAAGGGGGGAAGAATGTAACGACCGAGAAATTCGGATCTTATTGTAAAATAATTTTATTAATTTAAATAATAATAAAACCATATGCTATGTGTTATCAAGATGGTTGTCGTTATATAACCTAGTGACGTTGGAATGTCGTAGTATTTGAGCTACGTGGATGAATTAAAGTGTTTGAATTTCCAAGACGAAAAATAAAAGTTTTCTGAGAAATTTTCCGAAAAACACTATTCATCAATATTTGCTCGGGATATAATTTTGGATTTCCGAGGAATACGTAATGATGGAATAATAAGGTGAGATGGATTATGTAATAAAACTCTAGTTATGGAAAAAACGATATTTCGCTTGTGGACTTAATTTATAAACGTTAAGGAAGGCGAAATAGTAATGAATATGTAATAATGGTATGATACTTATGTATTCTACAAAGAAATGAAAATGAGTATAATATGAAGTATTATACGAATTTGTATGAAGGATGAAAAACGGTATACAAATTCTATAGGAATTAGAATACAAGAATAATTCATAAACTATAAGTATATATATTAAAGTAATGTTAATGGATTTGAAAGGATTGGCTAGGATTTTGTATAAAGCCAAGTGAATTAAAGGGTTAAGGCCCAAACATAAATTAATAAACCAATGAGAGTTATTAATGCAAAGCCCAAAGGATTTATAAATCCAAGCCCAAGCTAGATTAAAATGAATTGGTTGACCCATGGGGCAAAACCATATTAATATGGTAAATGTGTGATGACCAAGATAAGTGGTGACCAAGAATGTGTGGTGACCAAGTGAGGTGGTGATCAAGTAAGTGTGATGATCAAGTAGGAGTATTGACCAAGACTTCTAATTAATGACCAAGTGTAGGATTAAATTTGTGCTAGCCAAGTAATGAATAATAAGGAAGTGGGATGTTTTAAAGACTAAAATACCCTAACTTTGAAAAGTCTATAAATAGAAGAGCTTGCAAGTCATTTTGTTGGTTGTTCAAATAATCCAAAGTGCTTAAGTGTTAGAGAGAATAAGTTACACCATAAGTTATTCCATAAGTAAGAAGAAGGAGCAAGCTACTTTACCAAGACTTCAAAAGAGTAAGACTTCTTCTCCAATTATCTTCTATCTTTACTATGATAGGATGATAAGAAAAGTTGGATTAAGAAACATAAATGAGTAAGTAATGGACTTAAGCCAATTAAGTTGGCAATAAGTCATTTAAGATAACATAAGTTATAACTTATGAGAAAATAATATGAACTTATAAGGAGTTTATTAAGAGAATTGGTATGAAGATAAAGAAATTTATATGATCATATGTATCATGTATACCTAGGTTGAGTTATATGTTGAGAACATATAAGAAATGATGTTTAAGAAACTTAAATTGTCATAAGTCATTAACAATGAAATCTTAAGTAGTTTATAAATTGACAAGTTATAAGCTCATGAAGAATAAGTTAAAATCCAACAATGAACATAAGTTGTTATAATAAGTATGTTGAGATGTTCACATGAAGAATAGACTTCATTTGTAATGTTGAATAAATCATAAGAAGGAAGATTTGTCGGAAATTGCACGATTGGACGACAATCGTCGAATTCGTAAAATTCTCGGAATGGAAGTCAAATTTTGTGTTTGATCACGGAATTATTACTTTACAATGGAGTTAAGTCATATTTGGCATTTAAGAGTTACGGACTCGAAAATGACCGGATTCCAACTTAGAACGAAGAAACGAGCGTCGAACGTTCACGAACGTTTATCGTTTCGTTAAAAAATGAACCAATAGGTGAATTTTTAGCAAACGAAGTCAAATAGATAAAATTCTTGGATAATCATGTAGATTATGAAATTTGTGAACCGTAGGCTTTTGAACGAGCCAATTCGGACTTATAACGAAGAAGTTATGCGTCCGGGAAGTTCACAAAATTTTAAAACTAAAATTGATATCTGGTGCACAGAGTTGGCGCAGCGGCGCTAACCCAAGGCAAATGACCGGTGCCCCAGCGCCATGCACAGTATAAGACCTTCTGGAAAGTGGCTCCGTAGCGCGGCCCATCACATAAGGACTCGCGCCCTAGCGCCAAGTCCGGGACATGCTAAGATAAGGCTCGCGCCACAGCGCGAGATGTAAGTATAGGACCGGCGCCGCAGCGCCAGTCTCAGGACAAAGATAGAAAGAAAGGTTTCTATGTACAAAGAAAAGAAAACCTAAATTGATGGAAAGTAAACATAACTTAAGGATGAGAATGTAACATTATTAAACTTTGTTAAACCTTAAGGGATGTAATGTAAAGGTTAAGATATTCTATTCAAGGATAAATGCAATGATAATGATAAACCGAAACGAATAGTAACTGAATCTATTACACAATTAGATTGAGAAGAAAGGTAAGATGTAGTCATATACATACTTGATTATATGTGACCTAATGTAAGGCATTATATGATTATGTATTGTAGGGACTTGAAAGACTTAAACATAAAGTTAATATACGGTAGCAGAAGCTAAAGGCAAGTATTCTAACTCTTGTATCAGTTTAATCTGAACAAGTTTAAGATTCATGTATTCTTTCGCATGAATAGAGGTATGTTGAGATTAAAGTCAATCCTTTTGGCTAAACTTGATAATCTACTCTTGCATTATCAAATGTTACTATCTTTTGTCAACTACTTGATATGGTTTTCAAAAGAAGACTGAAATGTTAAACAAATGTTTTGTCGGTAAAACAACAGGCACGTGAGGTTGCCAAATGATTAAACGTACATACATTTAATGGATGTAGTGTTGATCAACATAGAGTACAATAGGCTGATCACCTAGAAGTGCTCGTAAGTAATATCGGGCTTACGGAACTCGTTCCGGGTTGTCCTTTTCAATAAAGAATGAATACTCGAGGTCTCTGGCCGAAGTGAATGTTTTACTAAATATTGTTGTTATTGTAAAACATTTTGAAAAAAAAAGGTGAAGTGCTACTTTGAATTATCAATAGTACTTCATAACTATTGTTCAGTTATTGAAGATATACGATTCGTATGTGTCAAGCATGTTGTTATTGAATTGTTGAGATAGCCATGCTCACTCTTGCTTGAAACATATGAATGCAGCTAAGACTGAACGTCCCGAAGGATCAAAAAGGGATAAAGGAAAAGCTAAGGCAGATTGTTAAGCTGTCTTGTAATAGTATAGGTCTATTGTTATAATGTAACTGATATTATGACAAAGAACCTTTGTAATGGGTATAGAACCTGGAAATTGTAAATATTACTTTAATATATAGAAGTTATATTCGTTCGTTGAGACTATTCAACTGGATGAATGTATAAATGTTATACAGTATAGCACCATCTGTCGGGTTGGAAGATACCCGGATTTGGGGGCGCTACAGAAAGACCCGAACCATATTATTGCAGTAGAACTAGACGAGATAGCCGAAGATTTAACATACGAAGAGGTGCCTATTAAGATCTTGGATAGGAAAGAGCATATCCTACGCACCAAAGTTATACCACAAGTTAAGGTTTTGTGGAGGAACCATGCTATTGAAGAAATGACATGGGAGTTGGAATCAGAAATGAAAGCAAGGTACCCTCACCTGTTCGAAACACCAGGTACGTACGTCAATTTTGAGGACGAAATTTCATAAGGAGGGGAGGTAGTAAGACCCCAACTTATTAATGAATAAAATGAAATTTTCCTCTAATTATTATTGTGAATAATAAGGTATTAATTTGATATAGTATTTTAGTTATAGGTGAAATGTGTAAATTTTACAAAATAAATAAGTGGTTATAAAATATTCATTCTGTCGGGGAATATTCGTTTGGTCGTGGAATATTCTTTCTATTGGGGAATATTCGTACGACGGCGCATCTATTTGTGGGCCCCATAACAGAAAACGATTGGATGAAGAACGACAAAAATTGAGTTTTTATAAATAACGGCGTAATTGTTACCGTTAATACTGTTGGAATACCCGGTGGTTAAAAATACAGTAATACGCGTTGTTGCACAGTAGCACACGGATTGCACAGTATTTTTGAATTATTGATTTTTACGAAGGAAGACACTACTCAATAATTCTTACAGTAGTTACTGTTCAATATTTTATTTTATTGATTCAATAATTGCTGCATTGATATTTTATATTATTGTTCTTTCAATAATTGTTACTGCACAGTATTTTCCATTATCAGATCAATAATTCATATTATTTGAATAATATTATTAGATAACATCATTGGCAATGTCTAAAAAGTTATGTCTAAGGAGAGGTTTGGTCACCTAATTACGCGCCAGTAAGGAGAAATCCTTATTGGAAAGCCCCCTCTTTCCTGAGAACGGCCTGGTTGTCATAAATGTGATTCTGTAATATTAATTGTGAATAATTAATTATTGATTCATATGATAAGGAAATATTTATTTTATGTGAATATAAATGTTGGATATATTTTGTGGTTAAAAATGAAGGAGTTAATGTTAATGTGTTTTATCAGTATTTTTGTCGGTATTAAAAATCAATCAGGGTTTTTGAGATATATTACGGGGGATATAATTTTTAATTCGATCGTTGGATCGTTGTGATTTTTGGATATGTTATGTATATATAAGTTGAGTATATGTCCACAAATTTTGAACCGTTAAAAATGAACGTATGATTTGTTATGAATTTTAAGAGATAACTGGTTCAGAAATTGTTGAAGTTTCAGAATTTATCATTTTGGTAGAAAATTCTAGAATTGGTGGGCCCCACTTTTGGTTGGTTAGAAATGTGCTGAAATTTTTATTCAAATGTGGTGGGTGGGAATAGTAGCAGGTAAAGCCATCAGGTTGCAGGTCAAGTCTCCTTCGGCGTGCTAACATTTTCCTATAAATAGAGGGCTAAGTTAGAATTAAAAATCACACCAGAATTCACCATTTTTGGACACAATCAATAAAACTCATCAAAATATCATTTTAAATTTTTTCAGAATTTTCTGAAGGTCGGAAGAAGTACGAACTGAAAAACATAATAACCCTTAAAATTCCCTAATATCCCTTACCTCAAAATAACAGTACTTCTGTTCGGAATATCGGTATAAGGCTGAAGGAAACTTGCACTAATAAATAAAAACTCACAAAGTATCTAAATACTCACAAAATACGCTCGATAATATAGAGAGAGAAAGAGAGAAAACTTATGAATTCTGGTGTGATTTTTAATTCTAACTTAGCCCTCTATTTATAGAAAAATGTTAGCACGCCGAAGTAGACTTGACCTGGTACCTGATGGCTTTACTTGCTACTATTGTCACCCACCATATTTGAAATAAAATTCAGCACATCTCTTCACCAACCACAAGTGGGGCCCACTCAATTCTAGAATTTTCCATCAAAATCATTTATAAACCTAATTTTCGAATCAGACACCTCTTAAAATTCATAACAAATTATACGTTCATTTTTAACGGTTCAAAATTTGTGAACATATACTCAACTTATATATGTATAACATACCCAAAAATCACAACGATCCAACGGTGAGATTAAAAATTATAACTCACGCAATATATCTCAAGAACAGTGATTTAATTTTTAATACCTCCATTCCGACAAAAACACCTCAACATTAATTCCTTCACATAAAATAAATATATCCGTTAATTATATCCACATAAAATAAATATTTCATTATCATATAAATCAATAATTAATTATTCACAAATAATATTACAGAATCACAATTATGACAACCAGACCGTTCCCAGGAAAGAGGGGGCTTTCCAATAAGAATTTTTCCTTACTGGCGCGCAATTAGATGACCAAACCTCTCCTTAGACAGAACTTTCTAGACATTGCCAATAATGTTATCTAATAATATTATTCAAATAATATGAATTATTGATCTGATAATGGAAAATACTGTGCAACAACAATTATTGAAACAACAATAATATAAAATATCAATGCAACAATTATTGAATCAATAAAATAAAATATTAAACAGTAACTACTGTAACAATTATTGAGTAGTGCCTTCTTACGTAAGAATCAATAATTGGTGCAATACCGTATGCTACTGTGTTTTAACCACCGGCTATTCCAACAGTATTAACGGCAACAACTACGCCGTTATTTATAAACAACTTATACTTGTCATTTTCGTCATCCAATCGGTTTCCGTTATGGGGCTCACACAAGGCTGCGCCGTCGTACGAATATTCCCCGACAGAAAGAATATTCCACGACCAAACGAATATTCCCTGACAACAATGAATATTTTATAACCACTTGCTTGTTTTGAAAAATTTGCACATTTTACCCATAACTACAACATTATATCAAATTAACACCTTATTATTCAAAATAATAATTAGAGAAAATTCAATTTTATTCATTAATAAGTTGGGGTCTTACAACCTCCCCTCCTTATAAAATTTCGTCCTCGAAATTAACGTACATACCTGGTGTTTCGAAAAGGTGAGGATACCTCGCTTTCATTTTTGATTCCAACTCCAATGTCATTTCTTCAATAGCATGGTTTTTTCACAAAATCTTAACTTGTGGTATAACCCTCGTGCGTAGAACATGTTCTTTCCTATCCAAGATCTTAACAGGTACCTCCTCGTACGTTAAATCTTCGACTATCTCGTCTGGTTCTAACTCAATTATGTGGTTCGGGTCTTTCACATATTTACGAAGCACAGATACGTGAAAAACATTATGAACACGAGACATGCTTGGAGGTAATGCGAGTCGATATGCCACATTTCCTATTCGGTCAAGAATTTTAAATGGACCAACAAATCGTGGATTAAGCTTTCCTCTCTTCCCAAATCTTGTAACTCCTTTCCATGGTGCAACACGTAACAATACGATGAAGATCCACATAACTCTTTTATCGATCCTGTGCCGTTTGTATACGTTGTCGAATCGTTTGGATCTTCTTTATAGTTATGCATACCAATTCTGGTCCCAACAACGTTGCTTCACCCACCTCGTCCCAGCATTCTGGAGAACGACATTTTCTTTCGTACAACGCCTCGAATGGAGCCACCCTATACTTGCCTGATAACTGTTGTTATAGGAGAATTCCACCAGTGGCAAGTACTTATCCCAACTTCCTTTGAAATCTAGAACACAGAGTCTTAATAGATCTTCAAGGATTTGAATAGTCCTCTCTGATTTCCCGTCCGTTTGAGGATGGTAAAGAGCCCCGAGCCTCTCGCTGGTGACATCCTGTTGATGGGGAATGGACCAAAGCCAGACTCTCCGTAGGGGACGTTATTCTGCGGTGGCAAGCTGATAGGTACCCTTGTGAGGTGCTGACACATGATGGTGTCCAATGTCACAGTTGTATCAGAGCTTAGGGATATGATCTCTGGCGGAGATCGGGAATAGAACTAGGAGGGGAGAGATGAGTAAATTCTTCGCTAATGTGTCCTACCTAAGCTTATTTGTTGGTCAGTCATAATATCGGGATATTATGTGATGTGTTAATTTGTTCAATTAACCCTTGTTTTGAAGCTATATTCTAGAATGATATCTAAAATACAGGAGATGAGCAAAGGAGAAATCATGATGACATGGAAGATGGAATCTAAAATGAAAGCAAGGTATTCTCAACTCTTTGAATTATCAGGTACATAAATTTCGGGGACGAAATTTCATAAGGATGGGAGATTGTAAGACCCCAGATTTTATGAAATAAAAGTATTCAATTTTTCATATTTAGTAAATGGTTAAATTGATAAAAAGTTAAAGTTAATGGTGATATATATAAAATTTTCAAAATACACAAGTGGTTATAAAATACTCATTTCTGTCAGGGAATATTCGTTTGGTCGTGGAATATTCTTTCTATCGGGGAATTACATATGGTCGGGTGAAGAAAACGACAAATTTGAGTTTTTACAAATAACGGCGTAGTTGTTACCGTTAACACTGTTGGAATACCCGGTGGTTAAAATACAGTAATACGCGTTATTGCACAGTAGCACACGGTATTGCATATTATTTTTGAAATTATTGATTCTTACGTAAGAAGGCACTACTCAATAATTGTTACAGTAATTACTGTTCAATATTTTATTTTATTGATTCAATAATTGCTACGTTGAAATTTTATATTATTGTTGTTCAATAATTGTTACTGCACAGTATTTCCCATTATCAGATCAATAATTCATATTATTTGAATAATATTATTAGATAGTATTATTGGCAATGTCTAGAAAGTTCTGTCTAAGGAGAGGTTTGGTCACCTAATTGCGCGCCAGTAAGGAGAAATTCTTATTGGAAAGCCCCCTCTTTCCTGGGAACGGCCTGGTTGTCATAAATGTGATTCTGTAATATTATTTGTGAATAATTAATTATTGATTCATATGATAAGGAAATATTTATTTTATGTGGATATAAATGAGGGATATATTTTTGTGGTTAAAAATGAAGGAGTTAATGTTGAGGTGTTTTATCTGTATTTTTGTCGGAACGAAGGTATTAAAAATCAAATTAGGGTTTTTAAGATATTTTGCGAGGGTTATAATTTTTAATCCGACCGTTGGATCGTGGTAATATTTGGATATGTTATACATATATAAGTTGAGTATATGTCCACAAATTTTGAACCGTTAAAAATGAACGTATGATTTGTTATGAATTTTACGAGATGACTGGTTCAGAAATTGTTAAATTTTCGGAGTTAATCATTTTGGTGGAAAATTCTAGAATTGGTGGGCCCCACTCTTGGTTGGTGAAGAAATGTGCTGAGATTTTTATTCAAATGTGGTGGGTGGGAATAGTAGCAGGTAAAGCCATCAGGTTGCAGGTTAAGTCTGCTTCGGCGTGCTAACATTTTCCTATAAATAGAGGGCTAAGTTAGAATTGAAAATCACACCAGAAACATAAGCTTTCTCTCTTTCTCTCTCTATATTATGAAGCATATTTTGTGATTAATTAGATACTTTGAGAGTTGCTATTCAGTGCAAGTTTCCTTCAGCTTTGCATTCCAGTCAGAAATACTGCACTTTTGAGGTAAGGGATAGTAAGGGATTTTAAGGGTTGTTATGTTTTTCAGTTTCGTAATTTTTCTGACCTTCAAAAATTCTTGAAAAATTTGAAATGATATTTTGATGAGTTTTATTGATTGTGTCCAAAAATGGTGATTTTTGGATGTATAGATTAAGAGTTATGAATTTTATGAGAAAAGACTATTTTAAAAGTAACCGCTTATAACTCCTTGTGGTTAACTCCAAAATTGATGAAATTTTTATTGGGAGTACATGAATATGATAGGAGTATACTCTATAAATTTCGGAATTTTTGGATAAAAGTACAATTTTTGATAAATATCTAAATATTCGGCTGTTTTGGCCATATGAAAAATAGTAAATGAGTTTTAAAAATTCTGAGAAAAATATATGTTCAATATGGGACTATATTATGCTAAATTCCAGAAAATAAATATTTTTGGAACTGATTTGATATTTTTCATGAAAATGGACTAGTTATGAGTAAATGAATTAAATATGTTATGTGAAGTAAAAAAATTGAAAAATAGGATTTTATGGCTTGAGAATCCTATATGAGGTATATGCAGATTTTTGATGAGGGTTTTTGGTTATTGGTGATGAAATATTATGAGTTTGGCATTTTAGGATGATTAAATATATTATTTAGTAAAGTATAAACAATTAAAATAAATTGTTTATAAGCTTAAGAAATATTATTCTTTCAATATCATTATACTGAAATATTGGTATGTATTTTATTGTGTAATTTCTACCTTTTTGTGTTGAGTTTACTATTCATGAGTTACTATTCACGAGTTACTATTTACGACAAAATTGGTTTCTTTTTCTGACCAAATTATAGTTGGTTTATGAATATTACTCTTGAGATTAAATTTATATGTCGATTATATTGATTTTATTATCATATATAACATTTTTATAACCCTAATGATGATATTTCTCTTTGACTTGAGTGTAAAGATGGGTAGATTTTTGGTATGATCATGACTATGGGTTCCCTTTGGCTAGTAGTGCAAAGTTGAATTGTTGACTGATATGATCATGACCATTGAATTTATAATTGAATATCTTTAGCTTAAGTGCAAAGGTGAATTGATCAACATGGTTATAATTATTGTTTATATAAATTCTGAAATGATTATATATTTCTTTGAGATATTAATATATTTGGCCTGTAGTGCAAATATGAACTGTTGATGAATATATTTGGCCTGTAGTGCAAATATGAACTGTTGATGAATATATTTGGCCGTTAGTGCAAATATGAACTGTTGAGGAATATCTTTGGCCTGTAGTGCAAAGATGAATTATTGATGAATATCTTTGGCCTGTAGTGCAAAGATGAATTATTGATGAATATCTTTGGCCTGTAGTACAAAGATGAATTGTTGATGAATATCTTTGGCCGTAGTGCAAAGATGGCATGTTGTTGAATATCTTTGGCCAGTAGTGCAAAGATGAACAGATGTTGAGATGAACATGACCAACTGGTGATACAAATGAATATCTTTGGCCGTAGTGCAAAGATGAAGTTATTAGTATGATTATGAACAGGAAATGTGATTTGGTGTAACCATGATCTTTGATGTTTCAGGTAAAGATAGGTGATGAAAATTATCTTCGTCCTGGATGAGAAGAGGAATTTAGAACTACAGTTATGATTATGAGTTATTCATGTGATTGTGGACCAGAATTGTTGATTGATGTTACAGGGATAAAACATTGTTGGTGGATTTTTAACATGGAGAAGATAATAGACTTTATAGTCTATTTGACTCTTCTAATGGATTGCTCGTTCCGCTGCAACTATGGTTGAAATTTTTATCATTTACCATATGTTCTAAATCTCTGATTTATTATTGATGAAGGCTATTGATAATTTAATTATCTTTAGTCATGATATTCTTTACTGAGCTAGTTGCGCTCACCCTTTTGCTTCACAATTCCTTTCAGGTAATAAGAGTGTAGCTGGGTCGAGCGAGGGTAACGGGAAAATAGAACGGTGGTCTCTAGCTGTGGATGTTCTCCCGAAGCAGTATAGAAAAGGTCATTTAGTAGTTTTATTTGGTGAATCCAATAGGGTAAGGTGTACCCAACGTTGGAAGGGTGTTTTGCCACTATCATACAAGATGTCTAACGACATACAACCTCGTGTCATCATAAGACAGGGATGTGCTCATCCACTTGCTGAGTATATATACGAGCACTACCTATATAATCTTGGTGTTTGTTTGAAGTATAATTCTCGATTAAAGACAGTGGAGATAATGATAAGTCAAGAGAAGACTCACCATTGGGAAGAATATGATAGTAATCTTCTCGTTTTTCTTTGGGGTCTATTGGGTCAACCAAGGATAATTCTGTGGCCATATGATATCTATCATAACCTAGACGCATGGCCTCCCATGTACGAAGGTTTCCTTGAGCACTTCCCAAAGATTCTAATTTCTAAAACAATTTTTGACTATACCTTTATGTAAGGTGTCATTGTGAGGTGATGTCCACGGTTGGAACATGAGTCACATTTGGTATATATTTGTATCCAAACTCACAGCATATGTGTTGTTGTATTTTACACGATAATTGTTGTAATAAAGTTGTAGTTATTTTCTGTACCATGTATTTGGCGACTCAGAATAGGTTGGATGGAATGGACCTATTTTGGGGTTGTCACATTTGGTATCAGAGCTTAGGGATATGATCTCTGGCGGAGATCGGGGAATACAACTAGGAATGGAGAGATGAGTAAATCCTACGCTAGTGTGTCCTACCTAAGCTTATTTGTTGGTCAGTTATAATATTGGGATATTATGTGATATGTTAATTTGTTTAATTAACCCTTGTTTTATGGCAGTATTTGAGAATGGCAGCTGAGAATTCTAACAATGGAGTGAATGAGACTGTGGGGATACCTCTAATCACTAACCGTGATAATGTGATGTCAGACGAAGAAGAAATTAGAGATATCCATGTGATGAGTGAAGAATTGATAGTTGCACCCGAGATAGTCGCAGAGGTAACAGCTGAGACTGAGGAAGAAGAGGAAGAAGAAGTACCTGAGGAGAGTTTATTAGAGGTATTATATGATCAAAATGTAGAATTTCAAAATCGTATTCATGAGTTAGAAGAGAAGGCAGAAGAACGACAGGCGGTCGTGGAACAAAAGGATGCAACAATTCAAGCTTGTGTTACCCGATATGTGATGCTTGAACAGAAGCATTCTTTGGCAGAGTATAAGATGATAAAAATAGAATCTGAGCTGAAAGAAGAAAAAACTGAACGAGTGAGAATAAGTGATGCATGGGCAAAAGCCGCACGACATGTGGATATTGTGGAAAGAGATGTTCGATCTAAGAAGGCTAAAATAGATGATATGAATTTCTCATTTTGGAAAGCAATTGGGAGAACCCAACATCGAGTTTTGAATTACCCTGTACATAGCGGTCAACCTGAATCCGATATGGATCGAAGATTGATGATTCAGATCATGAATGAGGAGTACGAAGAGGCAGTTGAGGGAGGAATATGTCCTATAGAAAGGTATATTCCAACGGTAATGATGACGTCAAATGCTACTCCAGACAAGTCAAAGCCGAGTAGTTCGAGGGATGGCGGTTGTCATGACTTCCCAACAAATGAGGAACCCAAATGAAGTTATCATGGGAGATGAGCAATGGAGAAATCATGATGATCTGAGAGATAGAATCTGAAATGGAAGCAAGGTATTCTCAACTCTTCGAAATACCAGGTACGTAAATTTCGGGGACGAAATTTCATAAGGAGGGGAGATTATAAGACCCCGAATTTTATGAAATAAAAGTATTCAATTTTTTTACTATTCAGTAAATGGTTAAATTGATAAATGTTAAAGTTAAGGGTGATATATGAATTTTTTTTTTAAATTCACAAGTGGTTATAAAATATTCATTGTTGTCGGGGAATATTCGTTTGGTCGTGGAATATTCTTTCTGTCGGGGAATATTCGTACGACGGCGCAGTCATTTGTGGGCCCCATAACAGAATAACTGTCGGGTGAAGAAAACGACAAATTTGAGTTTTTATAAATAACGGCGTAGTTGTTACCGTTAACACTGTTGGAATACCCGGTGGTTAAAATACAGTAATACGCGTTATTGCACAGTAGCACACGGTATTGCATAGTATTTTTGAAATTATTGATTCTTACGTAAGAAGGCACTACTCAATAATTGTTACAGTAATTACTGTTCAATATTTTATTTTATTGATTCAATAATTGCTACGTTGAAATTTTATATTATTGTTGTTCAATAATTGTTACTGCACAGTATTTCCCATTATCAGATCAATAATTCATATTATTTGAATAATATTATTAGATAGCATTATTGGCAATGTCTAGAAAGTTCTGTCTAAGGAGAGGTTTGGTCACCTAATTGCGCGCCAGTAAGGAGAAATTCTTATTGGAAAGCCCCCTCTTTCCTGGGAACGGCCTGGTTGTCATAAATGTGATTCTGTAATATTATTTGTGAATAATTAATTATTGATTCATATGATAAGGAAATATTTATTTTATGTGGATATAAATGAGGGATATATTTTTGTGGTTAAAAATGAAGGAGTTAATGTTGAGGTGTTTTATCTGTATTTTTGTCGGAACGAAGGTATTGAAAATCAAATTAGGGTTTTTAAGATATTTTGCGAGGGTTATAATTTTTAATCCGACCGTTGGATCGTGGTAATATTTGGATATGTTATACATATATAAGTTGAGTATATGTCCACAAATTTTGAACCGTTAAAAATGAACGTATGATTTGTTATGAATTTTACGAGATGACTGGTTCAGAAATTGTTAAATTTTCGGAGTTAATCATTTTGGTGGAAAATTCTAGAATTGGTGGGCCCCACTCTTGGTTGGTGAAGAAATGTGCTGAGATTTTTATTCAAATGTGGTGGGTGGGAATAGTAGCAGGTAAAGCCATCAGGTTGCAGGTTAAGTCTGCTTCGGCGTGCTAACATTTTCCTATAAATAGAGGGCTAAGTTAGAATTGAAAATCACACCAGAAACATAAGCTTTCTCTCTTTCTCTCTCTATATTATGAAGCATATTTTGTGATTAATTAGATACTTTGAGAGTTGCTATTCAGTGCAAGTTTCCTTCAGCTTTGCATTCCAGTCAGAAATACTGCACTTTTGAGGTAAGGGATAGTAAGGGATTTTAAGGGTTGTTATGTTTTTCAGTTTCGTAATTTTTCTGACCTTCAAAAATTCTTGAAAAATTTGAAATGATATTTTGATGAGTTTTATTGATTGTGTCCAAAAATGGTGATTTTTGGATGTATAGATTAAGAGTTATGAATTTTATGAGAAAAGACTATTTTAAAAGTAACCGCTTATAACTCCTTGTGGTTAACTCCAAAATTGATAAAATTTTTATTGGGAGTACATGAATATGATAGGAGTATACTCTATAAATTTCGGAATTTTTGGATAAAAGTACAATTTTTGATAAATATCTAAATATTCGGCTGTTTTGGCCATATGAAAAATAGTAAATGAGTTTTAAAAATTCTGAGAAAAATATATGTTCAATATGGGACTATATTCTGCTAAATTCCAGAAAATAAATATTTTTGGAACTGATTTGATATTTTTCATGAAAATAGACTAGTTATGAGTAAATGAATTAAATATGTTATGTGAAGTAAGAAAATTGAAAAATAGGATTTTATGGCTTGAGAATCCTATATGAGGTATATGCAGATTTTTGATGAGGGTTTTTGGTTATTGGTGATGAAATCTTATGAGTTTGGCATTTTAGGATGATTAAATATATTATTTAGTAAAGTATAAACAATTAAAATAAATTGTTTATAAGCTTAAGAAATATTATTCTTTCAATATCATTATACCGAAATATTGGTATGTATTTTATTGTGTAATTTCTACCTTTTTGTGTCGAGTTTACTATTCATGAGTTACTATTCATGAGTTACTATTCACGAGTTACTATTTACGACAAAATTGGTTTCTTTTTCTGACCAAATTATAGTTGGTTTATGAATATTACTCTTGAGATTAAATCTATATGTCGATTATATTGATTTTATTATCATATATAACATTTTTATAACCCTAATGATGATATTTCTCTTTGACTTGAGTGTAAAGATGGGTAGATTTTTGGTATGATCATGACTATGGGTTCCCTTTGGCTAGTAGTGCAAAGTTGAATTGTTGACTGATATGATCATGACCATTGAATTTATAATTGAATATCTTTAGCTTAAGTGCAAAGGTGAATTGATCAACATGGTTATAATTATTGTTTATATAAATTCTGAAATGATTATATATTTCTTTGAGATATTAATATATTTGGCCTGTAGTGCAAATATGAACTGTTGATGAATATATTTGGCCTGTAGTGCAAATATGAACTGTTGATGAATATATTTGGCCGTTAGTGCAAATATGAACTGTTGAGGAATATCTTTGGCCTGTAGTGCAAAGATGAATTATTGATGAATATCTTTGGCCTGTAGTGCAAAGATGAATTATTGATGAATATCTTTGGCCTGTAGTACAAAGATGAATTGTTGATGAATATCTTTGGCACGTAGTGCAAAGATGGCATGTTGTTGAATATCTTTGGCCAGTAGTGCAAAGATGAACAGATGTTGAGATGAACATGACCAACTGGTGATACAAATGAATATCTTTGGCCGTAGTGCAAAGATGAAGTTATTAGTATGATTATGAACAGGAAATGTGATTTGGTGTAACCATGATCTTTGATGTTTCAGGTAAAGATAGGTGATAAAAATTATCTTCGTCCTGGATGAGAAGAGGAATTTAGAACTACAGTTATGATTATGAGTTATTCATGTGATTGTGGACCAGAATTGTTGATTGATGTTACAGGGATAAAACATTGTTGGTGGATTTTTAACATGGAGAAGATAATAGACTTTATAGTCTATTTGACTCTTCTAATGGATTGCTCGTTCCGCTGCAACTATGGTTGAAATTTTTATCATTTACCATATGTTCTAAATCTCTGATTTATTATTGATGAAGGCTATTGATAATTTAATTATCTTTAGTCATGATATTCTTTACTGAGCTAGTTGCGCTCACCCTTTTGCTTCACAATTCCTTTCAGGTAATAAGAGTGTAGCTGGGTCGAGCGAGGGTAACGGGAAAATAGAACGGTGGTCTCTAGCTGTGGATGTTCTCCCGAAGCAGTATAGAAAAGGTCATTTAGTAGTTTTATTTGGTGAATCCAATAGGGTAAGGTGTACCCAACGTTGGAAGGGTGTTTTGCCACTATCATACAAGATGTCTAACGACATACAACCTCGTGTCATCATAAGACAGGGATGTGCTCATCCACTTGCTGAGTATATATACGAGCACTACCTATATAATCTTGGTGTTTGTTTGAAGTATAATTCTCGATTAAAGACAGTGGAGATAATGATAAGTCAAGAGAAGACTCACCATTGGGAAGAATATGATAGTAATCTTCTCGTTTTTCTTTGGGGTCTATTGGGTCAACCAAGGATAATTCTGTGGCCATATGATATCTATCATAACCTAGACGCATGGCCTCCCATGTACGAAGGTTTCCTTGAGCACTTTCCAAAGATTCTAATTTCTAAAACAATTTTTGACTATACCTTTATGTAAGGTGTCATTGTGAGGTGATGTCCACGGTTGGAACATGAGTCACATTTGGTATATATTTGTATCCAAACTCACAGCATATGTGTTGTTGTATTTTACACGATAATTGTTGTAATAAAGTTGTAGTTATTTTCTGTACCATGTATTTGGCGACTCAGAATAGGTTGGATGGAATGGACCTATTTTGGGGTTGTCACATTTGGTATCAGAGCTTAGGGATATGATCTCTGGCGGAGATCGGGGAATACAACTAGGAAGGGAGAGATGAGTAAATCCTACGCTAGTGTGTCCTACCTAAGCTTATTTGTTGGTCAGTCATAATATTGGGATATTATGTGATATGTTAATTTGTTTAATTAACCCTTGTTTTATGGCAGTATTTGAGAATGGCAGCTGAGAATTCTAACAATGGAGTGAATGAGACTGTAGGGATACCTCTAATCACTAACCGTGATAATGTGATGTCAGACGAAGAAGAAATTAGAGATATCCATGTGGTGAGTGAAGAATTGATAGTTGCACCCGAGATAGTCGCAGAGGTAACAGCTGAGACTGAGGAAGAAGAGGAAGAAAAAGTACCTGAGGAGAGTTTATTAGAGGTATTATATGATCAAAATGTAGAATTTCAAAATCGTATTCATGAGTTAGAAGAGAAGGCAGAAGAACGACAGGCGGTCGTGGAACAAAAGGATGCAACAATTCAAGCTTGTGTTACCCGATATGTGATGCTTGAACAGAAGCATTCTTTGGCAGAGTATAAGATGATAAAAATGGAATCTGAGCTGAAAGAAGAAAAAACTGAACGAGTGAGAATAAGTGATGCATGGGCAAAAGCCGCACGACATGTGGATATTGTGGAAAGAGATGTTCGATCTAAGAAGGCTAAAATAGATGATATGAATTTCTCATTTTGGAAAGCAATTGGGAGAACCCAACATCGAGTTTTGAATTACCCTGTACATAGCGGTCAACCTGAATCCGATATGGATCGAAGATTGATGATTCAGATCATGAATGAGGAGTACGAAGAGGCAGTTGAGGGAGGAATATGTCCTATAGAAAGGTATATTCCAACGGTAATGATGACGTCAAATGCTACTCCAGACAAGTCAAAGCCGAGTAGTTCGAGGGATGGCGGTTGTCATGACTTCCCAACAAATGAGGAACCCAAATGAAGTTATCATGGGAGATGAGCAATGGAGAAATCATGATGATCTGAGAGATAGAATCTGAAATGGAAGCAAGGTATTCTCAACTCTTCGAAATACCAGGTACGTAAATTTCGGGGACGAAATTTCATAAGGAGGGGAGATTATAAGACCCCGAATTTTATGAAATAAAAGTATTCAATTTTTTTACTATTCAGTAAATGGTTAAATTGATAAATGTTAAAGTTAAGGGTGATATATGAATTTTTTTTCAAAATACACAAGTGGTTATAAAATATTCATTGTTGTCGGGGAATATTCGTTTGGTCGTGGAATATTCTTTCTGTTGGGGAATATTCGTACGACGGCGCAACCATTTGTGGGCCCCATAACAGAATAACTGTCGGGTGAAGAAAACGACAAATTTGAGTTTTTACAAATAACGGCGTAGTTGTTACCGTTAACACTGTTGGAATACCCGGTGGTTAAAATACAGTAATACGCGTTATTGCACAGTAGCACACGGTATTGCATAGTATTTTTGAAATTATTGATTCTTACGTAAGAAGGCACTACTCAATAATTGTTACAGTAATTACTGTTCAATATTTTATTTTATTGATTCAATAATTGCTACGTTGAAATTTTATATTATTGTTGTTCAATAATTGTTACTGCACAGTATTTCCCATTATCAGATCAATAATTCATATTATTTGAATAATATTATTAGATAGTATTATTGGCAATGTCTAGAAAGTTCTGTCTAAGGAGAGGTTTGGTCACCTAATTGCGCGCCAGTAAGGAGAAATTCTTATTGGAAAGCCCCCTCTTTCCTGGGAACGGCCTGGTTGTCATAAATGTGATTCTGTAATATTATTTGTGAATAATTAATTATTGATTCATATGATAAGGAAATATTTATTTTATGTGGATATAAATGAGGGATATATTTTTGTGGTTAAAAATGAAGGAGTTAATGTTGAGGTGTTTTATCTGTATTTTTGTCGGAACGAAGGTATTGAAAATCAAATTAGGGTTTTTAAGATATTTTGCGAGGGTTATAATTTTTAATCCGACCGTTGGATCGTGGTAATATTTGGATATGTTATACATATATAAGTTGAGTATATGTCCACAAATTTTGAACCGTTAAAAATGAACGTATGATTTGTTATGAATTTTACGAGATGACTGGTTCAGAAATTGTTAAATTTTCGGAGTTAATCATTTTGGTGGAAAATTCTAGAATTGGTGGGCCCCACTCTTGGTTGGTGAAGAAATGTGCTGAGATTTTTATTCAAATGTGGTGGGTGGGAATAGTAGCAGGTAAAGCCATCAGGTTGCAGGTTAAGTCTGCTTCGGCGTGCTAACATTTTCCTATAAATAGAGGGCTAAGTTAGAATTGAAAATCACACCAGAAACATAAGCTTTCTCTCTTTCTCTCTCTATATTATGAAGCATATTTTGTGATTAATTAGATACTTTGAGAGTTGCTATTCAGTGCAAGTTTCCTTCAGCTTTGCATTCCAGTCAGAAATACTGCACTTTTGAGGTAAGGGATAGTAAGGGATTTTAAGGGTTGTTATGTTTTTCAGTTTCGTAATTTTTCTGACCTTCAAAAATTCTGGAAAAATTTGAAATGATATTTTGATGAGTTTTATTGATTGTGTCCAAAAATGGTGATTTTTGGATGTATAGATTAAGAGTTATGAATTTTATGAGAAAAAACTATTTTAAAAGTAACCGCTTATAACTCCTTGTGGTTAACTCCAAAATTGATAAAATTTTTATTGGGAGTACATGAATATGATAGGAGTATACTCTATAAATTTCAGAATTTTTGGATAAAAGTACAATTTTTGATAAATATCTAAATATTCGGCTGTTTTGGCCATATGAAAAATAGTAAATGAGTTTTAAAAATTCTGAGAAAAATATATGTTCAACATGGGACTATATTCTGCTAAATTCCAGAAAATAAATATTTTTGGAACTGATTTGATATTTTTTATGAAAATAGACTAGTTATGAGTAAATGAATTAAATATGTTATGTGAAGTAAGAAAATTGAAAAATAGGATTTTATGGCTTGAGAATCCTATATGAGGTATATGCAGATTTTTGATGAGGGTTTTTGGTTATTGGTGATGAAATCTTATGAGTTTGGCATTTTAGGATGATTAAATATATTATTTAGTAAAGTATAAACAATTAAAATAAATTGTTTATAAGCTTAAGAAATATTATTCTTTCAATATCATTATACCGAAATATTGGTATGTATTTTATTGTGTAATTTCTACCTTTTTGTGTCGAGTTTACTATTCATGAGTTACTATTCATGAGTTACTATTCACGAGTTACTATTTACGACAAAATTGGTTTCTTTTTCTGACCAAATTATAGTTGGTTTATGAATATTACTCTTGAGATTAAATCTATATGTCGATTATATTGATTTTATTATCATATATAACATTTTTATAACCCTAATGATGATATTTCTCTTTGACTTGAGTGTAAAGATGGGTAAATTTTTGGTATGATCATGACTATGGGTTCCCTTTGGCTAGTAGTGCAAAGTTGAATTGTTGACTGATATGATCATGACCATTGAATTTATAATTGAATATCTTTAGCTTAAGTGCAAAGGTGAATTGATCAACATGGTTATAATTATTGTTTATATAAATTCTGAAATGATTATATATTTCTTTGAGATATTAATATATTTGGCCTGTAGTGCAAATATGAACTGTTGATGAATATATTTGGCCTGTAGTGTAAATATGAACTGTTGATGAATATATTTGGCCGTTAGTGCAAATATGAACTGTTGAGGAATATCTTTGGCCTGTAGTGCAAAGATGAATTATTGATGAATATCTTTGGCCTGTAGTGCAAAGATGAATTGTTGATGAATATCTTTGGCCCGTAGTGCAAAGATGGCATGTTGTTGAATATCTTTGGCCAGTAGTGCAAAGATGAACAGATGTTGAGATGAACATGACCAACTGGTGATACAAATGAATATCTTTGGCCGTAGTGCAAAGATGAAGTTATTAGTATGATTATGAACAGGAAATGTGATTTGGTGTAACCATGATCTTTGATGTTTCAGGTAAAGATAGGTGATGAAAATTATCTTCGTCCTGGATGAGAAGAGGAATTTAGAACTACAGTTATGATTATGAGTTATTCATGTGATTGTGGACCAGAATTGTTGATTGATGTTACAGGGATAAAACATTGTTGGTGGATTTTTAACATGGAGAAGATAATAGACTTTATAGTCTATTTGACTCTTCTAATGGATTGCTCGTTCCGCTGCAACTATGGTTGAAATTTTTATCATTTACCATATGTTCTAAATCTCTGATTTATTATTGATGAAGGCTATTGATAATTTAATTATCTTTAGTCATGATATTCTTTACTGAGCTAGTTGCGCTCACCCTTTTGCTTCACAATTCCTTTCAGGTAATAAGAGTGTAGCTGGGTCGAGCGAGGGTAACGGGAAAATAGAACGGTGGTCTCTAGCTGTGGATGTTCTCCCGAAGCAGTATAGAAAAGGTCATTTAGTAGTTTTATTTGGTGAATCCAATAGGGTAAGGTGTACCCAACGTTGGAAGGGTGTTTTGCCACTATCATACAAGATGTCTAACGACATACAACCTCGTGTCATCATAAGACAGGGATGTGCTCATTCACTTGCTGAGTATATATACGAGCACTACCTATATAATCTTGGTGTTTGTTTGAAGTATAATTCTCGATTAAAGACAGTGGAGATAATGATAAGTCAAGAGAAGACTCACCATTGGGAAGAATATGATAGTAATCTTCTCGTTTTTCTTTGGGGTCTATTGGGTCAACCAAGGATAATTCTGTGGCCATATGATATCTATCATAACCTAGACGCATGGCCTCCCATGTACGAAGGTTTCCTTGAGCACTTTCCAAAGATTCTAATTTCTAAAACAATTTTTGACTATACCTTTATGTAAGGTGTCATTGTGAGGTGATGTCCACGGTTGGAACATGAGTCACATTTGGTATATATTTGTATCCAAACTCACAGCATATGTGTTGTTGTATTTTACACGATAATTGTTGTAATAAAGTTGTAGTTATTTTCTGTACCATGTATTTGGCGACTCAGAATAGGTTGGATGGAATGGACCTATTTTGGGGTTGTCACATTTGGTATCAGAGCTTAGGGATATGATCTCTGGCGGAGATCGGGGAATACAACTAGGAAGGGAGAGATGAGTAAATCCTACGCTAGTGTGTCCTACCTAAGCTTATTTGTTGGTCAGTCATAATATTGGGATATTATGTGATATGTTAATTTGTTTAATTAACCCTTGTTTTATGGCAGTATTTGAGAATGGCAGCTGAGAATTCTAACAATGGAGTGAATGAGACTGTAGGGATACCTCTAATCACTAACCGTGATAATGTGATGTCAGACGAAGAAGAAATTAGAGATATCCATGTGGTGAGTGAAGAATTGATAGTTGCACCCGAGATAGTCGCAGAGGTAACAGCTGAGACTGAGGAAGAAGAGGAAGAAAAAGTACCTGAGGAGAGTTTATTAGAGGTATTATATGATCAAAATGTAGAATTTCAAAATCGTATTCATGAGTTAGAAGAGAAGGCAGAAGAACGACAGGCGGTCGTGGAACAAAAGGATGCAACAATTCAAGCTTGTGTTACCCGATATGTGATGCTTGAACAGAAGCATTCTTTGGCAGAGTATAAGATGATAAAAATGGAATCTGAGCTGAAAGAAGAAAAAACTGAACGAGTGAGAATAAGTGATGCATGGGCAAAAGCCGCACGACATGTGGATATTGTGGAAAGAGATGTTCGATCTAAGAAGGCTAAAATAGATGATATGAATTTCTCATTTTGGAAAGCAATTGGGAGAACCCAACATCGAGTTTTGAATTACCCTGTACATAGCGGTCAACCTGAATCCGATATGGATCGAAGATTGATGATTCAGATCATGAATGAGGAGTACGAAGAGGCAGTTGAGGGAGGAATATGTCCTATAGAAAGGTATATTCCAACGGTAATGATGACGTCAAATGCTACTCCAGACAAGTCAAAGCCGAGTAGTTCGAGGGATGGCGGTTGTCATGACTTCCCAACAAATGAGGAACCCAAATGAAGTTATCATGGGAGATGAGCAATGGAGAAATCATGATGATCTGAGAGATAGAATCTGAAATGGAAGCAAGGTATTCTCAACTCTTCGAAATACCAGGTACGTAAATTTCGGGGACGAAATTTCATAAGGAGGGGAGATTATAAGACCCCGAATTTTATGAAATAAAAGTATTCAATTTTTTTACTATTCAGTAAATGGTTAAATTGATAAATGTTAAAGTTAAGGGTGATATATGAATTTTTTTTCAAAATTCACAAGTGGTTATAAAATATTCATTGTTGTCGGGGAATATTCGTTTGGTCGTGGAATATTCTTTCTGTCGGGGAATATTCGTACGACGGCGCAGCCATTTGTGGGCCCCATAACCGAATAACTGTCGGGTGAAGAAAACGACAAATTTGAGTTTTTATAAATAACGGCGTAGTTGTTACCGTTAACACTGTTGGAATACCCGGTGGTTAAAATACAGTAATACGCGTTATTGCACAGTAGCACACGGTATTGCATAGTATTTTTGAAATTATTAATTCTTACGTAAGAAGGCACTACTCAATAATTGTTACAGTAATTACTGTTCAATATTTTATTTTATTGATTCAATAATTGCTACGTTGAAATTTTATATTATTGTTGTTCAATAATTGTTACTGCACAGTATTTCCCATTATCAGATCAATAATTCATATTATTTGAATAATATTATTAGATAGCATTATTGGCAATGTCTAGAAAGTTCTGTCTAAGGAGAGGTTTGGTCACCTAATTGCGCGCCAGTAAGGAGAAATTCTTATTGGAAAGCCCCCTCTTTCCTGGGAACGGCCTGGTTGTCATAAATGTGATTCTGTAATATTATTTGTGAATAATTAATTATTGATTCATATGATAAGGAAATATTTATTTTATGTGGATATAAATGAGGGATATATTTTTGTGGTTAAAAATGAAGGAGTTAATGTTGAGGTGTTTTATCTGTATTTTTGTCGGAACGAAGGTATTAAAAATCAAATTAGGGTTTTTAAGATATTTTGCGAGGGTTATAATTTTTAATCCGACCGTTGGATCGTGGTAATATTTGGATATGTTATACATATATAAGTTGAGTATATGTCCACAAATTTTGAACCGTTAAAAATGAACGTATGATTTGTTATGAATTTTACGAGATGACTGGTTCAGAAATTGTTAAATTTTCGGAGTTAATCATTTTGGTGGAAAATTCTAGAATTGGTGGGCCCCACTCTTGGTTGGTGAAGAAATGTGCTGAGATTTTTATTCAAATGTGGTGGGTGGGAATAGTAGCAGGTAAAGCCATCAGGTTGCAGGTTAAGTCTGCTTCGGCGTGCTAACATTTTCCTATAAATAGAGGGCTAAGTTAGAATTGAAAATCACACCAGAAACATAAGCTTTCTCTCTTTCTCTCTCTATATTATGAAGCATATTTTGTGATTAATTAGATACTTTGAGAGTTGCTATTCAGTGCAAGTTTCCTTCAGCTTTGCATTCCAGTCAGAAATACTGCACTTTTGAGGTAAGGGATAGTAAGGGATTTTAAGGGTTGTTATGTTTTTCAGTTTCGTAATTTTTCTGACCTTCAAAAATTCTGGAAAAATTTGAAATGATATTTTGATGAGTTTTATTGATTGTGTCCAAAAATGGTGATTTTTGGATGTATAGATTAAGAGTTATGAATTTTATGAGAAAAGACTATTTTAAAAGTAACCGCTTATAACTCCTTGTGGTTAACTCCAAAATTGATGAAATTTTTATTGGGAGTACATGAATATGATAGGAGTATACTTTATAAATTTCGGAATTTTTGGATAAAAGTACAATTTTTGATAAATATCTAAATATTCGGCTGTTTTGGCCATATGAAAAATAGTAAATGAGTTTTAAAAATTCTGAGAAAAATATATGTTCAATATGGGACAATATTCTGCTAAATTCCAAAAAATAAATATTTTTGGAACTGATTTGATATTTTTCATGAAAATAGACTAGTTATGAGTAAATGAATTAAATATGTTATGTGAAGTAAAAAAAATTGAAAAATAGGATTTTATGGCTTGAGAATCCTATATGAGGTATATGCAGATTTTTGATGAGGGTTTTTGGTTATTGGTGATGAAATATTATGAGTTTGGCATTTTAGGATGATTAAATATATTATTTAGTAAAGTATAAACAATTAAAATAAATTGTTTATAAGCTTAAGAAATATTATTCTTTCAATATCATTATACCGAAATATTGGTATGTATTTTATTGTGTAATTTCTACATTTTTGTGTCGAATTTACTATTCATGAGTTACTATTCATGAGTTACTATTCACGAGTTACTATTTACGACAAAATTGGTTTCTTTTTCTGACCAAATTATAGTTGGTTTATGAATATTACTCTTGAGATTAAATTTATATGTCGATTATATTGATTTTATTATCATATATAACATTTTTATAACCCTAATGATGATATTTCTCTTTGACTTGAGTGTAAAGATGGGTAAATTTTTGGTATGATCATGACTATGGGTTCCCTTTGGCTAGTAGTGCAAAGTTGAATTGTTGACTGATATGATCATGACCATTGAATTTATAATTGAATATCTTTAGCTTAAGTGTAAAGGTGAATTGATCAACATGGTTATAATTATTGTTTATATAAATTCTGAAATGATTATATATTTCTTTGAGATATTAATATATTTGGCCTGTAGTGCAAATATGAACTGTTGATGAATTTATTTGGCCTGTAGTGTAAATGTGAACTGTTGATGAATATATTTGGCCGTTAGTGCAAATATGAACTGTTGAGGAATATCTTTGGCCTGTAGTGCAAAGATGAATTATTGATGAATATCTTTGGCCTGTAGTACAAAGATGAATTGTTGATGAATATCTTTGGCCCGTAGTGCAAAGATGACATGTTGTTGAATATATTTGGTCAGTAGTGCAAAGATGAACAGATGTTGAGATGAACATGACCAACTGGTGATACAAATGAATATCTTTGGCCGTAGTGCAAAGATGAAGTTATTAGTATGATTATGAACAGGAAATGTGATTTGGTGTAACCATGATCTTTGATGTTTCAGGTAAAGATAGGTGATGAAAATTATCTTCGTCCTGGATGAGAAGAGGAATTTAGAACTACAGTTATGATTATGAGTTATTCATGTGATTGTGGACCAGAATTGTTGATTGATGTTACAGGGATAAAACATTGTTGGTGGATTTTTAACATGGAGAAGATAATAGACTTTATAGTCTATTTGACTCTTCTAATGGATTGCTCGTTCCGCTGCAACTATGGTTGAAATTTTTATCATTTACCATATGTTCTAAATCTCTGATTTATTATTGATGAAGGCTATTGATAATTTAATTATCTTTAGTCATGATATTCTTTACTGAGCTAGTTGCGCTCACCCTTTTGCTTCACAATTCCTTTCAGGTAATAAGAGTGTAGCTGGGTCGAGCGAGGGTAACGGGAAAATAGAACGGTGGTCTCTAGCTGTGGATGTTCTCCCGAAGCAGTATAGAAAAGGTCATTTAGTAGTTTTATTTGGTGAATCCAATAGGGTAAGGTGTACCCAACGTTGGAAGGGTGTTTTGCCACTATCATACAAGATGTCTAACGACATACAACCTCGTGTCATCATAAGACAGGGATGTGCTCATCCACTTGCTGAGTATATATACGAGCACTACCTATATAATCTTGGTGTTTGTTTGAAGTATAATTCTCGATTAAAGACAGTGGAGATAATGATAAGTCAAGAGAAGACTCACCATTGGGAAGAATATGATAGTAATCTTCTCGTTTTTCTTTGGGGTCTATTGGGTCAACCAAGGATAATTCTGTGGCCATATGATATCTATCATAACCTAGACGCATGGCCTCCCATGTACGAATGTTTCCTTGAGCACTTCCCAAAGATTCTAATTACCTGTATGTAAGGTGTCATTGTGAGGTGATGTCCACGGTTGGAACATGAGTCACATTTGGTATATATTTGTATCCAAACTCACAGCATATGTGTTGTTGTATTTTACACGATAATTGTTGTAATAAAGTTGTAGTTATTTTCTGTACCATGTATTTGGCGACTCAGAATAGGTTGGATGGAATGGACCTATTTTGGGGTTGTCACAATTATTACATTTAATTAGATCGGACAGAGGGAATTTAAGGAGTATATTTGGAATATAAATTTTGGAGTATTAATAATTGATATAAGACGATGATTAAAGACATATTAAATAGATTATGAATTTTTTTGGAATTATTAGTTTGGATTATTTTTAATTTGAGGTGAATATGTATAGGTTGTGAATAACGTTTCGTATTTGATATCGTTGGTAATTGAGGGTAAAATTTTATGGAGTGTGCTATAAATAATTTGGAAGTATCAAGTACGTATTATGTACTCCACTCCTTTGACTATTGTTGTATTCTTTATATCTTGTGATATCTTGTCTTTCGTTTTATTTTCTTATAATTCTATTGACACTCTTAAATAGAAATTTGATCTTTGATACTTTGGCTTTATTCAGTAATTTGAATTCCTTTCTTTCTATTACAATTTGTACATATTCTATAATCTTTCAGCGTTACTCTTGTTAAATTTGATTTGTTCGTTTTGTTCTTGTTTCGAATTTCGTTATTATTTCACAAAATTGTTTCTTGTGAAATTCATATAATAGTTTCATTTTGGAGTTGATACATACGACTCAAATTTGTACTCTTTGAATTAGGTTATCATGTTTAATTAGTATTTATTTTTGATAATTGTAGAGCGGTACATGTTGCTACCTTCTTTTGAGACATTGTGATTATAATTTGATTTTGTTCAATATGTACATATAGAACCCTTTTGTTGGTATTATATCGCATGTATTGTGATATGGTATTTTTGTTAGAATATACCGTAGGGTATACCTGAGCTATAACCACTTGTGGGGGTACCACAGGCATGTCGTCTTGGCACGAGAGGCATGACACTTTCCGTGGCGGTGTGATTAGTCCACGGCGTCTCCGTTTTGGGCTCCGGAGGAAGTGGGCCATTTGGTGTTTTGTTGTGGGAGGCGTATGGGTTAACCCTAGTTTTCTATTCTGCGGATTGGTGATGTTGTGCCAAACACATCTATCCGATTTGCATGCATTTGGATTCGCAGTCCAATGTGTGATTTGCCTGTGTGGCATTATTTTGGTTGCCTGTGTGGCATCATTTAACTTGTCTGCGTGGCATTGTTTTAACTTACCTGTGTGACAATGTATATTTCTGAGCTCACTCGGTATGAAGTAACACCCAACCATTTGATTCAGCCTATTATTTCATTGTATTAGTTTTGTTTGTTTCTGTTCAGTTTAATTCATTGAGTTAGTTACTTCTGTTTGTTATTTCTTTATTCTTCTATTGGTTTCGTCAATTCTGTTGATTCAGGTATATTCCATTCAGATATTTGGAGATTATATTTTCGTCCGTATTTACATTTGAGGCTTTGTTCAGTATTTTGCCTTTGTTATTTTTGTATATTAGTTGTATATCTGTATCCGTATTGGGCAATTGGCTTATGCTGTATTTTTCTTCCGGCAGGTTTGCAGGGGTGATTCAGGGCTATGGTAATGAGAGTATTGCCTTTGACAATCTAGGTTGATTCAATTTTTTTTAGTTTTGATTATTTTGACTCTAGTTGGAGAATTGTATTTAGTACTTCATTGATGGATATCACTATTAATATTTTGAAGTTATTAGTGCTCTGTTTACTTATTTTGAGGTTTGTTATGCTTTGCACGTGACCTCCCTTTCCTTTTCAGGAAGGGGGTGTTAGAAGATACCTCCATAATATTCCATCCGAGCTCCTCTCCAGAATGAAAAGATGTACTGGCGCCCACATGGAGAATGGATCATCGTACCACTTTATGCCTTCAAATATGGCATCCGACTACCTCTTCTCGAATTCATCTCTTCTTTTCTAGGACTGATTGGCATCGGATTTGCCCAGCTAATGCCAAATTCCTACATTTACCTAACCTCTTTCCTTGCCTTCTGTCATGAATTGAAAGTTCCCCCAGGTTTAGACTTCTTATTTCCTCTATTCAGCTTATCAAAAAGTGGGGAATCCGGCTTCTGCTACCTGGGCCTCCACCCCGGGACCATCACCCCCATAAAAACCCCCCTCCAACAACAAAGGCTGGCACTTGCAGTGGATTTTCATCAAAGGAACTGACCTGAAACTACTACCGAGTTGGGCCTCTCCCAACGACCTCGTCCTCAAAGTTTCCACCTTCCCAAATAAGAAAATCAGCGCCTTTCGAGCCTTTTACAGTCAAATGAAGAAGACCGAATGGCCCATCAAAACATTATCCGACCCCACTTAGCTTTACCCTCACGGATGTAAGTACCCGTTTACACATCTTTTACTTTCCAACTAAATACTTACTTCTGCACATGTAGTAACAATCTTCAAACCCGAGGGCCTCGAAGCTTCTAGCTCAGAACAACCTTGCATCCCCGTCAGTCAACCCGACCCCATTACCAGACTAAGATCTCGATGCCGAGACCATCCTTATAACGAAAATCCCAATCGACACTCCCCCGAATGCCTCTCCTTTAGCTGAGACCTCTCTCAACAACGAACCAAACCTCTCTGACCCCCTTTTGATGATGCAACCAATCATTGCCATCCCCATGGCTCCTAAACTATCCACCAAAAAATCCACTAAACTAACAAGGTCAGACAAGATGGTACTGGTGAAGAAAAAATTGAGGAAACACATCAAAGTAGTTACCTCCCCCACAACATCATCCATCGCCCAAACCTCGACCGAAAAATTTACCCCCCAAAGTTCCAACCTCTCCACTTCAAAAACCACGACCACCACCCCACAAACCGAGGTGGAAACCTCAAAAGAACCTCCTCAAAAGAAAGCTTGAACAGAAGCGAATAAACCAAGCTCTAAAGAAGTTACACACATTCCACCTCCCCTAGTCCATCCGAAAGAAACCACAAACAATGAAGACCCCCCGAAACGATTTCTGATTACAACCTGGTCCTGGGACCTTCCAAACAACTACCCCTATGAAAACTTCAATGCCTTCATCCTTCTCAGCGACGACAAAATGTACGAAGGTTTCGAGATCGAGGATCTCGTTATTGTAACTGTTGTTCCCATGGGTCGGGTAAGAACACCTTTATACTTCTAATTAAATTTATTATCTTCGTATCATACTCATCACCCCATACTTCCTTCAGGCACTATCAGCCTTCGGTTGGTTACTTCTCCGGGTTGAAGAAAACCTATGGGCGCAAAAAAGAATGAGAAAGTACTATCAAACAGCTCCGAGTAGAACTCGAAACCTCCTCAACCGAAAGAAAAGCGGACCAAGAATGATTCCAATCTATCACAATCCATGCCAATAAGCTAGCCGCCGACATGAAATGATTATCCCTGGAACTGAAGGTGTTAAAATGGAAGTACTCAGAACTCTTTGAGCAAAAAGAAAAACTTATCCGGGACCGGTCCAAGATGAGAGAAGAACAGGACAAACTTGAAAAATCCTACAATACTTTGGCTAAGGAATATGAGCATACGTGCCACAAATTGAAAGCCATGTTCACAACCGTTGCCGAGATGGAAAAGGAAATCAAACTTTTGAAAATCGAGAAGACTATTATCTTCGAAGCCAATAAACAAAAAATCATCGAGGAATATAAAGAGTTTCTCGAGCTGACTTACCACATTATCGCCCAATTCGCCGAAAGTTACCAAAGCCACAAAGAAAAAATTAAGGAGAAGATGCTGGCAGTCAGGCTTGATATTAATATACTGAACTCTTCTGATAATAAGACTGATCCTCCACTAGAATAGCCATTTCCCTTTTGTATTTCTCATGCAACTATCATCATGTGCTTATTTTCCTTTATAAATGAAAACATTAACCTCTTCGAACAATTTTACACAGCTTGTAACATAATAAATGATAAAGAACTCATTTAAAAGACAAATAAATGCGCAAAGCAACTAAAGGGTTCGTCCGAAGGACTAAACACCTGTATAAAATAAACAAGCAAAACTAAACAATTAAATAAAATATGGCTAAGTATTTGTTGTTTTCCATAAAAAAGGTTGTTCGTTCCTAGGAGCTGAACAAATTCCACAAAACACCATAAAAAAAGATGTTCATTCACTAAACTGAACATAAACCACCGAACTCCATTTAAAAATATGCTCGTTCATTGAACTGAACATAAACCACCGAACACCAATTAACATGTTTGCCCCCAGGGGCTGAACATCCAATTGAACACCAATTAACATGGTCGCCCCCAAGGGCTGAACATCCAACCAAACATCAATTAATACATTCTCCCCCGAGGGCTGAACATTCAACTAAACACCAAAAATACTGTTCGCCCCCAGGGGCTGAACAGATTCCACCGAACACCAAAAATATTGTTCGCCCCCAAGGGCTGAACAGATTCCACCGAACATCAAAAATACTGTTCTCCCCCAGGGGCTGACCAGATTCCTTCGACCACCAAAAATACTGGTCGCCCCCAGGGGCTGAATAGATAATCAAACATCGAGAACAACAATATTCTTTGAAGAACCAAACACTCATTTTAATAATAGTCTTCGAACAATTTCATAATTAAAACCTCAAACTCTACTGAAAATATTTTTGAAGTCTTCCTGCGTGCCAGGTATTCTTAATTTACTACCCATCCATTGCACAAAGCCGGTACGTTTTTGGTTTTGGCACTTCAATTACCTTATAAGGGCCTTCCCAATTTGGCATCATCTTCCCAAAGTTTTGAGGCATAGAGGTCTCCACCTCCCGACGAACAAGGTCGCCAACTTTAAATCTTCTGAGCTTAACCCCTTTGTTATAATGTCGAGTAACTCTTTTTTGATAGGCTGCCAATTTTATCACCGTCGCCTCCCTGACCTCTTCTAATAAATCCAAGTTGACACGAAAACCCTCCTCGTTATATAACTCTTTGAATTAGTTGACCCAAAGTGAAGTATAGCCAATTTCCACAGGCACCAAGGCATCGGTACCATAGGCCAATATGAATGGTGAGTCCCCCGTTGTAGTCCTTGACGTAGTCCGATAAGCCCACAACACACTGAACAACTCTTCGGGCCATCTCCTTTTCACCTCATCGAGTCTCCTCTTTATCCCATTTAACAGAGTTCTGTTTGTCACTTCGACTTGGCAATTCAACTGTGGATGAGCCACCGAAGTCTTCCGATGTTGAATTCCCAACTCCTTTAAAAATACCTTAAACTTTGAGCCCACAAACTGTCGACCGTTATCTGAAACTACCACCATCTTTAGTCCAAATCTAAACACCACAAACTCCTTCAGAAACTTCAAACATTCCAACTCCATGATTTTTTGGAATGGCTTCACTTCTACCCACTTGGTCATGTAATCAATTGCCATTATCATAAAACTAACCTGCCCTTTCACCTAGGGCAATGGACCTAGTATGTCAATTTCCCACACAACAAAAGGAATTGGAGACAATACCGAATACAACTCCTCGGGGGGTTGGTGGACAATAGGGCTATTCATCTGGCATTTGGGACACTTTTTTATATATTCCATAGCCTCTTTGAAAATTTTAGGCTAATAATAGCCCTGACAAAGCACCTTAAAAGCCAACGCCTTTATAGCCATATAATCTCCGCAAATCCCTTCATTAACCTCCCGAAGAGAATACTTAGCTTCGGATGGAACCAAACACTTAAGAAATGGAGAAGAATAGGCCTTTTGATATAAATCTCCGTGTATTAGCACAAAACTCGAACTCCTATGCTTAACTTTTTTGCCAACATCCGATCTAAAGGCAAGATACCATCAGCCAAATAATCCAGATAGGGGTCATCCAACAGTTAGATCGTTATACAAACATGATATCTGTATGCTAAACACTTGGCTGAATCAAGACTTCCAAGTAGACCAATCCACTGAATGTACTCGCATCAATTGCAGCCAACCTCGCCAAAGCATCGGCTATGGAATTGTCAGATCTATCCACTCCCTAAAAAGTAAACGAGCTAAAGTACTGGAGCTGATCCTTCACCTCTTCCAGATACTTTACCATTATTGCCCCCCAAGCCTCGTACTCCCCTGAGATTTGCTTGACCACCAGCTGGGAATCACTGAAGATCACCAACTTCTGCACCTCGAGACTCTTTGCCAGACGCAAACCTGCTAAGATTGCTTCATACTCAGCCTCATTATTGGTTGCTTTAAACCCAAAGCAGATTGTTTACTGCACCTTGAACCCCTTAAGACTCGCCAAAATAACATCAGCCCCACTGACATTTGAAATAGAGGACCCATTTGTATACAATGTCCATGAACTCTGCGCTGGCTGAGCATTCATTACTGTCCAAACGTCCCCTTCACTCTGGTCCAAACTATCATCTGTCTCAGAGAACAAACACTCCACCATGAAGTGGGCTAAGGCTTGACCTTTTATTGGTGTCCGAGGATGATACTCTAGTATAAATTATGACAATTCCATTGTCCACGCCATAAGCCTACCCAAAACATCTGGCTTTCCCAAAACATTCTTTAACGACTGATTCGTATATACCACTATTAACCGACCTTGGAAGTACTGACAAAGCTTTCGACTTGCTATTATCAAAGCATAGGAAAACTTCTCAATATTCATATACCTTGTTTCTGCATCCTAAGGGCATAGTTCACATAGTAAACCGGGTGCTACTTACCCCAAATCTCCCGCACCAAAACTACTCCTACTGCCAACAACTTGTCGCCAAATATAAATACAAGGGCTCAGCAGGAACTGGCTTCACCAACAAAGGAGCTGAAGACAAGTACTTCTTAATCCCCTGAAAAGCATCCTCTCACTCTGAAGTCTTTTGGAAGGTCTTCTCATTCTTTGGCTCTTTTAACGTATCAAAAAATGGCAAAATAGCTTTGATTCAACCCGTCAGACGCTGAACATCCTTGTACAACTGAGGGGACTTCATATCCAAAATAACTTTGATTTTCTCTGGATTCACTTCTATTCCCCTCTTGCTGATTAAATATCCCAAAAAATTCCCTACTCCCAAACCTAATGTACACTTCTTAGGATTCAACTTGAGCTTAAAATGCCGAACAGTCTGAAAGTAATCCTCCAAATCATCTAAGTGACTTCAAATTGACATGCTCTTGACGATCATATCATCGACATAAACCTCCATACTCCGACCCAACTGCTTCGAGAACACGTACTTCATCATCCTCTGATATGTGACGATAATTAGGTTTTATAACTATGATTTGGACATCTTTTAGGCTTAATTCTTTGTTAAATTTAAGTATTTTTAGTGTTATTTTACTTATTTTTGTGTTTGTGTTGTAGGAAACGACTTCGAAGGATCAAAACATGAAAAATGGAGCTTAGTGGCATTTTTATAATTTATGGTCAGGAAAGTCTGCCGTGGCGGCAATCGTTAGTGTAAAAAGACCAACGGGGCCAATTTTAAAAGTAAACCCGCCAGGGCGGGTATCTGTAGTACAAAAAAGCACGTCGGGGCGAGCTTGTCGGGAAGAAAGAGAGGTAATTTTAGAAGTTGAGTCAGAAAAGGATTTGTTGGGCTGATTGTTTCAAGGACTTAAAGAAGGGCAAAAAGACACTAAAAGAAGGATATAAATGGAGGAGAATTCACAAGGATTAAGGGGGATCATTCCATTATATTAGAGTAGATTAGATTAGGTAAAAACCCTAGTTTAAATTAGATTTGGATATTGAAGCAATTGAGGGAGCGGAAAGGATTCATTGCAGGAGGTAAAGGGGAGACTCAAGGATTTCGTCTACAGATTCTATTCTCTTCCTTATCTTCTACTTTTGTATGTTGAATGTTTATTCAATTATGGATTATAGATTTTAATTCAATCATGAACTAAATTCTAATTTGAGATTACAATGGATTTTGTTATGTAGTTTATTTTGACATGCTTCCTTGTTAGTTTTGTTAACTATTCTTGGATTGTCTATTATGGTTTATGCTTATTGCTTAATTGTCTAGCTAACAATTACCGTGATAATCTATCTAAAATTGAGAGAGGGATTATAGATTTAAATATGATCATAATAGCATGTGATTGTATTTTTTGCATCGTGTTGGAATTCATAATTTATTTCTAGGATAGAGATATACCTATACATCGCATGTAATCTGATAGAGAACTTGTGCTTTAAATCCTCTTTAATTGTAATTCACATAGAGATATAGTGAATTAGTTAATTATGGTGTTCTTCTTAATTCTAACATTTATGGATTAAGTTGATTTGAGTATGATGCATTGAGAGATGATCATATTTATTAATGTGTTCTTGATTAACAATTCAGAATAGTGAGCATAATTGATAAGAAGTGTATTAATTTAAGTGAAACAATAAGTGAAGTTGCGATCTTAAATCTCCATAATCTGATTTTAACTAGTGTTAATTAGAATTAGTTTAATTAAATAATTTAATTCAAAACCTTAAGTTGATTGTTTAAATAAAATTAGTTTGGTTAAAAGTTAGTATTTGATAATTTTTATTATTAATTTCTCGTGGGAATGATACTCTACTTTTAATTTATTACTTGTTGACCGTGTATACTTGCATGCTTATATTATTTGTGAAAACGACCAACAAGTTTTTGGCGACGTTGTCAGGGATTTTAAAATAAAATTATTTTTTCCTTTTTTTTCAACTCTTTTTTTTCATTTTTTATATATATACCCCATAGATTCCCTGAAACTCAAGCTTTTACCATATTTTAACCTTTACTACCAGTTCACAAATTTCCTTAAATGTTAACCAAGATTTTTCTCCAAAAATAAATTATGAAACCCTTGAACCAAGTTGATTAAAACAGTTAAACCTTAAGTGCTAACATATTACATAAGTTTCAGACAGACTTAGATTATCATCATGATTAAAATTAGAATTCATCATCAATCATCAATACTGTTCAAGTTAACATGCAAAACCAATCTTATCATTGGTCGAGCAAAATTCAAACCAATTTGTTATGTAGATTCATACAAACATACTAAACACACACTTAATGCAAAATAATTTTTTTGTGATTTTAAAATTTTTCATTTTTTAATGAAATAAGCCTACAATTGTTGGTCATAATCCCGATCAATATATGCGTGTAAGTATATACGGTCAACAAATAATAAAGAGTAAGTAGAGTATCGTTCCCACGAGGAATTACTAATAAAGCTTACTAAGCCCTAACCCGTAACCAACTCAATCTTATTTAAACGATTGATTTAATATCTTATATTTAAACTATGTAATTAACTAATACTAACTACCCCTAGAATGACACTAGACAATGAAGACTTGAGATTATAATTTCACCTATTGAATCATTTAAATCAACACACTTCCTGTTACGCCAAATTAATCATACCGGATTGTTAGTCGATAACACGAAAGTAAGACATGACCATCTTTCGATGTACAATACCCATATCACATATAATCCACAATTGATAGAATACACATGAACACCCACATTACCTAAATCACTATATGTCTATGCGATTTACAAATAAATAGGGTTTAAGCCCATGTCCTCAATTGACTACGAGTGGTGCTTCGGTATATGTCTATCCTAAGCACGAATCATACATTCTATTACCATGTAGAACATACAAACACAAGCTATTAAGATCAGATCTAAACCCATACTTCGTCTTTTAAGGTCATATGGATTATCACAGTAATAAATGGCCAATCGACTAAGAAAATAAGCAAGAATCTTAATAGACAATCTCATAACAATCAATAAGACTAACAATGAAGTATATCAAAATAAACTAGACAATAGATTCAATTGCAATCCCAAAATAGAGTTTAACTCATAGTTGAATTTAATCCATCATGTACAATTTGAATAAACATCATGAGAATACAAATAGGAATCAAAGAGAAGATAAGAGTAGAAAGTTGAATTGCAATTCTGTTCTCTTACTCCAAGTTTAAATATTTAATGCTATCCAAATGCTTCAACCTTCAGATCTAATCAAATCTAGAAACTAACTTCTTAATCTACTCTAATCTAATATTGAAAATCAAAGAGAAGAAAAGAGCAATAGTAACTAAGTGATCCTCAAGGGTGGAATCCCCTTTTTTATATTGATATAGGTCTTATATATGGGTCTAATTCGGGTTCCTCCTTTTCCAAGCAACAATGCCATTGGCCAGCTTAAGTAAAAGTCAATTTGCAGAAAATAGACCGGCACAACTGCGCTCCATGTATGCTTTAAACTAGTGCAGCTGCGCTCCAGGGCATCCGGGAATCTTAACTGGCTCAGCTGCACTGCACCCAAGAGCAAATTGGGCGCAGCTGTGCCGTGCACCAGCTGCTGCTCTTGATTTCTTCTGCTGCAGGCTTCTGACATCTTCCCATTTATTGCATCTTACTCCATTTCCTCCTTCCATCATCATGCCATCATGCTTAGCTCCGTTTACACCAAGAGAGTTCCCATTTATGAAAACTACAAAAGAAAGCACAAATGCATGAAAAGCTACACAATCAAATGAGTTTAAGCAACAAATTAAGTTAGTTGATATCTAAATAAGTGGTTCTAAAACCATTTATCAAATACCCCTAAACTTAAACCGTTGCTTGCCCTCAATCAACCAAAACAAAACCAAACAAAAAAATGCAATAACTACAATGTATGCAACCTACACTAACATGAAATCGAATCCAATTATCAGCCAGAAATGAAATTAGAATGAAATGCCTCAGAAAAACTACAAGATAATCAAACAGAAAAGCTACCCAAGACAAGATCATAAAGCATGTCACTCTACAAATCAAAATTTATCAGCACTGATGTAGTGAGTGAGTGTGAAGCAACCATTAAACATGCTATTGAACAAATTCTTCACATACTACGCTTCTTAGGGGAAAAAAACCAGTTTCAACTCAAGAAAAATAGTAAAGCAGACAGCTCTAACCAAGACCATGCATCACTTAAGCTAAGAGTTAACAGGGGGATTTATGCCTTTATTTACTCACGAGGGCGATTTTTACACTTTCCCGCGGTTATCATATTTTTATATTTTTTCCATGGCTGTGCAATGTCTCATTCCCTTAGGCTTTTCAATGTTACCCTTTAACGAGCTTTCAACCAACGACTCCCAAACCATTCAGGCTTTAGGGCGCTAGGTGTAGAGACAATCCCCTCGGGCGTCCTTACTCAAGTCGCAAAGGCCTTGAAACAAGACTAGCCACGGTGTTTATTCATCATCATTTTTTTAAATTTTTTTTAGTTCAAAATAGCATGCATACCCACTGAATTCCCCCAAACTTAAGTTTTTTACAGTCCTAGCTATTACCACTCGATCATTGACACTCTTTCATTAAAACACATAATTCCCACCAGAAGACAAGTATGTGAAAATTTAAACTAAGCACATCATGATGGTTACTCTAGAGTGCTAACCGGTTACATCAATATCAAACAGATAAGGATTTATATTATGATTTGACATCACAACCGAGCCTAAGTCTCAAATCAGTTCAAAGATCAAGTAATTTCAATTTCCTCATAGGCCAAATACATAATAAACCAATCAAAAACTGGATTCATGTAATATGTCCTAACACAATCAACTAAAACAAAACAAAATGTAATATGATATGAATTCTACTAAATTCAGAAATAAACCTATTACCCCCAAACTTAAAAACTACAATGTCCCCATGGGAGATAAAAGGTATAGGGAATTCACCTAGATGTCCTCATCATCACCATCCTCCTCTCGCTTAGGTGGAGTGTCTGGAGGTGGATATGGAGTAGCAGAACCAAATGTAGGAAATCAGACTTGTGCTCCCAGCTGGCCAAATGCATCTGATAGTACTCCAAAAAACTCAGCAGTAAAGGCTTGAAAATTAGTGTGCATCGCATCCATCCTTCTTTAGAGGCGGCGAATCTCACGCTCCTGTCTTCCTGGAGGTGCCCTATTTGTCTGAGGAGCAGTGTTGGCCTCCTCTTCTCCTTCTTCTTGTTCTTGTTCTTGTTCTTCTTCTTCTTCACTGTCTGACTCATATTCTGGCAGAATGAGCCCTAAGCCCCGGGGATGAGACTCTGCACCATTCCAAATGGTGTATTTCTGTATAGTAGTGTGATCTATGTCCCGCATTGGTAATTGCAGAGCCTCATTATCCCAATCTACACCCACAGCCAAACAAAGTCGAGTAATGATCGATGCATGTGGAATTCCCCCAGAAGTACTCCCCCTCATGTTTCGCAGCATCGATTGATTGATGATATGCCCGATGTTAATTACTTTTCCTTTCAGTATGCCATATAGTAATGTGGCTCTATCAGTCGTGACATCGGCATAATGGCTGGTAGGGAGAATACTAGCGCAAATGAAGCTATACTAAGCCTTTACATATCGACTCAGTGAGGTCTGTGGGAAATGCACTTTTCTATATGTGCCAGCTTTAGTGGTCCATTTCGTGCCCAGTTTGCACAGCTCCTTCACCAACTTGTCCAAATCAGTTTAGAACCTCTACGATTCTGCCCAATTTAAAGCACCAGGTGGCAGTGTGTCAACATGAAAGATTTCATTGATTGCTTGCTTAGTGTACTGTACTTTCTTCCCTCACACATATGAGATGCCATTCTGCATTTCGTGAGCATTGGCATAGAATTCTTTCATTATTGCCATTGGGGCAGCCACTGGCTTGGCTACCACTAGAGCCCATCCATGTGCCATAATTTGTTCCTTTAATTTCCCATCCTCCCATCTAGGCTTGAAGCCCCTCTCATGCATGAATGAATTCCCTAGCAGAACATCAAGATAGTGGTGCTGGGCTAAGAGATTGACAAATCTGGATGTGTCCAGTACATCTCTGTTATTCCCTTCACTCTCATAGTCACTTCTAGATGATGGAGATGGAGTGAGAATCCTTTTGGGTGCCATAATTTGAGCAATGTGAATGATGATTGTACTGACAAGCGAAACCCTAACCTCTCCTTGAACTTTGATAAAACAGCTTGTGAGCACCACTAAAAATACCTTGACCGTGCTCAAAAATTCGGGACTTGCTAAGGGAATGAAGAACTAGGGTTTATGTTGGGGAGAGAGGTTGGTGGTCAGATGGAATCTGAAGGTTATAGGTGCTTAGATTGGAATTCAAAGAGGGGGAAGTTTTTAGTTATAGCTCTGTGGTGCTCGATTTTGAGAGAGAGAGAGGCATGATAGTTTAAAATGAAATGAGAGTTGTATGCTAATCTGGCTTCTTGTCTATTTTTAAAAACGAGCTTCAGGTTAGGGCGCAGTTGTGCCAAATTTGACTTGGAAGGGGCGCAGCTACGCTGTGTTCTGTTTTGCTCCATCATGAGGCGCATTTATGCCAGTTTTAGCCTATGCATAGGCGCAGCTGCGCTGCCCTGAGCCTGGTTCTGATTAATTGTTTCCAATTTTTCTGTTTTGTAATGCTGTGACCTGGTGTTTGTACTATTCATACTGCTGCCCAATTGATTATTCCTGGAAAGGATCAAAATGAACTATCAAACCTTATTTCATCCTAACAAACACTTGCTACCAAATTTTAATTAACTATATTAATAATGAACTTATTAATCAAAGCAATAAGAATTAAACAAAGGGGAAGGAAAGTAATAAAACGTAGGTAATGGAGAATTAAACAAATATGGAGAGAGAGAGAGATTTGATGGGGTGCCTCCCATTGAGCACTAGGTTTATAGTCCGTTAGCTGGACTCTTTTCTTGACACCGCTATCCGATTCCTCTACGATAAGCTAGGAACCCTCCATCCATTAGAACTGCAGTGTGCGTTGGGAGGTTCCCCTTTATAAGAGTCTTCGAATTGAAACCACTTAGCATATTTCTTGTACATGATGTCCCCATTTCCATTGCATAACTAGGTGCTTCTTCTGTTGTATTTGTGAATATATTTTTGCATTGAGGCATGAAAATACAACGGGCTTTTCTTCTTCTATTTTCTCTTCCTCAGCCCACCATGGTTTGTAAAACGCCTCATTATCATAAAGATCTTTGCCTTGGATGTGACTACCAAAGGGACATGGGTGTGCAAAATTCACTGGATTTTTCAACTCTGGCTGAGAAGGCACTTGGGGTATTATGAAAATCAGCATATATTCTTCATTTTCCATATCCCTAGTTGTCTCCTCAATGTCCACTTCTTTCAGTTCATCCAGTGGCATGTACACTTCTGGCTCTCCATCAGTTTCATAGTCCATATCATAGCACCAATTGTTTCTAGGACTATTGTTTAAGGCTTCGAACATTCGATCCATCTGATTCTGAAGATTTTGAATTGACATCTCTTGCTCAATCATCTTCTCATCAGTTGACACTATAAACATGAACCACAAATCCTTCAGTCTTGAATTATCTTTTTTAGTTTCACAATCCATGTATTGAGGACCATTCATTGAAGGATTAATGAGTTGTTCCATCAGTCTATTAAGATTTTGACTTGATAACTCCTTACTCATCATCATCATCTCTTCTTGGTCTGCTATGATCTTTGACATGAATTCCTTCAACTTTGAATTTTCTTCTTGTTACATTGGAGGTGGATATGAGAATTCCGGTGGATATGTTGGATATGGGACGTAGTATTGGTCTTGATAGTTATAGCTCCATAAAGAATCTGGGTGATACCCCCAACCTTGATGATAATTGGGGTAAGCATAATTGTTGAGGTAATCACCCCCATACTGTATTGGTCCAAATTTGACGGTGCATTGATGACTCAGATGATTGCCAGCATAATAATTACAAACTACTGCGATCTTTTGAATAAGTTGGTCTGCAAGAACATCCAACTTCCTTGAAAGTGTTTCAATTTGTGCTGACAATGCAGAAAATGCATTGAGTCCATCAATTTTTGTGTCCCTTGGTTGAGTCATATTCGCATATGGCCATTGATAAGCAAAGTCATCCATGATACCTGAAAAGAGAGAAATATAGGAAGAGAATTAAAATAAAATAAAATATTTAAATTAAGACTAATTTGATTGAAATTAATGTTGGCAAAAATTATTAAAGTAACTCCCTAGCAACGACGCCAAAAACTTTTTGGTCGTAATCCCGATCAATATATACGTGCAAGTTTACACGGTCAACAATTAATAAAGAGTAAGTAGAGTATCGTTCCCACGAGGAATTACTAATAAAACTTACCAAGCACTAACCCGTAACCAACTCAATCTTATTGAAACGATTGATTTAATATCTTATATTTAAACTATGTAATTAGTAATATAACTACCACTAGAATTACACTAGACAATGAAGACTTGAGATTACAATTTCACCTATTGAATCATTTAAATCAACACACTTCCTGTTAAGCCAAATTAATTATACGTGATTGTTAGTCGAGAACACGAAAGTAAGACATGGCCATTTTTCGATGTACCATACCCATATCACATATAATCCACAATTGATAGAATACACATGAACACCCACATTACCTAAATCACTATATGTCTATGCAATTTACAAATAAATAGGGTTTAAGCCCAAGTCCTCAATTCACTACGAGTGGTGCTTCAATATATGTCTATCCTAAGCATGAATCATACATTCCATCACCATGTAGAACATACAAGCACAAGCTATTAAAATCAGATCTAAACTCATACTTCATCTTTTAAGTTCATATGGATTATCACAGTAATCGATGGCCAATCGACTAAGCAAATAAGCACGAATCTTAATAGATAATCTCATTACAATCAATAAGACTAACAATGAAGTATATCAAAATAAACTAGGCAATAGATTCCATTGCAATCCCAAAATAGAGTTTAACTCATAGTTAAATTAAATCCGTCATCCACAATTTGAATAAACATCATGAGAATACAAATAGGAATCAAAGAGAAGATAAGAGTAGAAAGTTGAATTGCAATTCTGTTCTCTTGCTCCAAGTTTGAATCTTTAATGCAATCCAAATGTTTCAACCTTCAGATCTAATCAATTCTAGAAACTAACTTCTTAATCTACTCTAATCTAATATTGAAAATCAAAGAGAACAAAAGAGCAATAGTAACTAAGTGATCCCCAAGGGTGGAATCCCCTTTTTTATACTGATATAGGTCATATATATGGGTCTAATTCAAGTGCCTCCTTTTCTAAGCAACAATGCCATTGGCCAGCTTAAGTAAAAGTTAATCTGCAAAAAATAGTCCGGCGCAGCTGCGCTCCATGTATGCTTTAAACTGGCTCAGCTGCGCTGCAGGGCATCCGGGAATCTTACCTGGCGCAGCTACGCTGCACCCAAGAGTAAATTGGGCGCAGCTACGCTATGCACTAGCTACTGCTCCCGATTTCTTCTGCAGCAGGCTTGTGATGTGACACCCCCAAATCCAGGTGCTTCATTCCCACAAAATTTGGTGTTCATTTTCAATACATTCATACTATCTACCCAAATATAATAACATTTAAACCATAAATCCTCTCATTAAAGGGTTACATCATTAATCAAAAGTCTTCCCAGGTTGTCTAACCTTAAACATCAATCAAGTGCGGAAATAAAATAGTCACATCACATCATTAACTAAAAAGTCTATCATCATGACAATAAATGAAATTACAAGTCTTCATCACTTGTACATTTTTCCCTTTCCTTTGCTAGTTGTAGGTTCGTCGACCTTCTCAACTTTAGCTGCAATGAGTGTATATATATGCAAGAGTGAGCAAAATAAATGCTCACTAGATATAGCAATGAATTAACAAGAGAATAATAACTGCCAATGAATAGTCTCAACAAAACTGAATAGTACTCTATTAATGATAGCCAAAGATTGAAATCAAAATATGAAATATATCTGAGGGTCATAAAACCACGAACTACGTCCACGGTTACAAGTAATCTTTCAACTTTAACCTAAATAGTTATATTGTAGGGACTTCATGTACTTAGGGGGATCAACCCTTCATACCAAGTATTGTGCACAAACATCTAAACGCATCGCGTATCCCCTATAATAGGGTTGTTCTTCTCAGTTTTAGAGTACAAGTCCGCACCAAAGAAAGTTTTGTTTGGATAAGCTTTCAAGGGAATTTAGGATTTCACAATCATTAACTAAGGGATTAGTTGAATCAACAAGACTTAACAACACTATGATTGATCAATAACAGTTTAAGGTAAAATGTTATGAATAATAGGCATGCGTAGAAATAATCAAAGTATAAGCATTGAATGAAACAATCAACCTTGCTTGAACAATATTAAGCTAGGCTATGATCTTAGTAAATAAGATATAGAATTACTGAACATGTATTAACTAATAGCAAGCTGAAAGTAAAACTTGCTTAACATGACAATAACTTGTGCAAAGTAATTGAAATAAGATAATTCGATATTAGGAATTGGAATTCAAGAAATTGCATTCACAATACAAGAATGAAATTAAAGAAAACTTGTCTAACAATAAACAATTTAGAATAAATCAATAACTATTGGAATTCAAAACTTGTCCGAATAGGGTTAAAGTGATAGCTTGCTCAAATAAAATTTAGGAACAAAGCTTGCTCAATAAAAGTTTAGAGTAAGGAAATTGCTCAATGTAAAGAGGTAGAGTTTAGAAACTTGCCTCGTGCGTAAGCTATAAATTACAACTCATTTTCACCTACACATAGTATTATAATCACAATATTTATTAGATATACTAACAACCACTTTCCAAAATAATACTCACTCTTTAACTAAACTTGTTATTTTAGTACAAGTCTCACCTTACCATACATACTTCAGAATCACAAGTGTACATCTCATAACACTTATTCATTATCCACGAAGTTTCTTAAATCATCACATATCATTTTACAACATACTAATTTTACATTTTAAAGTTACTAACCACATGACACGATTCCTTTTAACCTCGTTATTACATATTTGACACATTAACATAACATTATACTAAGTTACGATGGGTGTCCAAAGTCTGCAGAAGTAGCAGACTTCACTGTCTGTGACTGACTACTGGCGCGAGCGCGCGTAATACTGGCGCCCGCGCCAAGAGGCAGCACGCCCACGCGTGACCCCAACACCAGTTTTGCATAACCGAGTTTCTACTTTATTCTAAGCCGACTAACACGAATTTCATCCACACAACAGTAGACTTAACATATACAATTGATATAAAACTAACACAAACATGTTTCCTCACATATTCATCAACTTAGAACAATTAAACAACAATTTCAACTAATTTAATTCCTTAAATTTCATGTTTTTTATACAAAAACTCCATTTTAACTTTCTTTATAGAAATCATCACTGTGATCACAATTCTTGTCCAAATTACTTCGTTTAAACTACGTTTTCTTCATTTCTTAATGGACTAGCATAATCAAGACTCAATTTACAGATTAACTTACAAATTAACCACTAACTTTTTTACTTTCATAGCCATATGAAAAATATTCACTGTAAACAGTTTTTCTTCCTTAAACATAATTAGCATACAAATTCTTGTTTAAATACAAACTCTAACATCATAACACGTATAATCACAAATTATCAGTCGTATATCAACAATTCAAAAGATGAATTCACAGAATTTGAAGGTTTATGCCGTAAAACTCACATATATACATATATATAAATATATAACATTAAAGTTATGAATAATACCTTTAATTAGCTTGAACAATCTTTGCTAAACACCAAGAATTGCTTGAAGACTCAGAAATTTCTCTTAATCTCTCTCTAGCCTCTCTCAAACTCTGTGTAACTTTCTTACTCAGTGTAGTAAATAACAAAACTGATAACCTAAGTATACGTAAAATAAAAGAAACCGATATGGCCTTAATACGCATACTAAATATATCAGTTACAATATAATAAACGTATAGATTATAGATACATTTTATTTAATATTTAATTTATTTTAATTATTATAATAAAATTCAAAATTCAAAAAATCCAAAAGCCATAAGGCTTTGTTTGGTAAAAACTCTTTAAAATTTAAAGACTTAATATCCTTAAGCCTTGTTTGGCAAAACCCAGTTAAAACTACTTTAATTTTATTTTAATAAACATTTACACTATAGTTTATAATCCCATGTTATAATTTTTTTATTTAATAATTTAACATACCATTTTAAATTATTAAATTAAAACAATACTATAACATCTCATTTTATCTCATATTATTTATTTGGATTTTCATATCCAACATTAATCCAATAAACTAATTACACATACCACCCATACTATATTTTAAATAAATTTTTCACTTAAACAATTATCATAAAATTATAATGGAAATTATAGTTTTTACTTAATAAATCCACATACCATCTTAATTATTAAATTAAAACAATAATATAACATCTCATATTATCTTACAACTCTCTAAATTATAAATTAAATTAAATTTGAATTTTATCTAATAAATTTAATTCATAAATATTTACTAACAACAATCACATCAATACAATATTCAATAAAATATTTATTTAATTTAATAAATATTTTAAATTACAAATAATAAAATCTTGGATTGTTACATCCTTCCCTCCTTACAAGGATTCTGTCCCCAGAATCACAACTCACACAATAAAATCGTCACATTCTTCCCTCCTTACAAAGATTCTGTCCTCAGAATCGAAGACACATATTAAACAAATAACTCAGGGTAGTTCTTCATTATTTCATCCTTGAGTTCCCACGTAGCCTCTTCGACATTGTGGTTCCTCCATATCACCTTCACAGAAGGTATCACTTTATTCCTGAGCACTTGTTCTTTCCTATCGGCTATCTGAATAGAAACCTCTTCATAAGACAAATCTTTATTGAATTGTAATGGTTCATACTCGATCACATGTTTGTAATCAGGTTTATATGGTCGCAACACCGACACATGGAAAATCTTATGCACATGTTCTAATTCTGGAGGTAAAACTACCTCATAAGCTACTTTTCCCACTCTTCGTAGTATCTCGAAAGGTCCAATAAATCTTGGGCTGAGTTTTCCTTTCTTGCCAAAACGAATTTTTCCCTGCCAAGGAGAAACTTTCAGGAAAACAAAATTTCCTATGTCAAATTCGTGATTTTTCCTGTGTTGATCAACATACTTCTTCTGTCGATCTTGAGCAGCTACTAGTCTTGCTATGATTATTTTGATAACTTCTGCGGTTTGTTACACCAGTTCTGGTCCTAATAGTTGACGTTCACCAACTTCATCCCAGCATAGTGGAGTTCTGCATTTCCTGTCGTATAATACCTCGTATGGCGGCATACCAATGCTTGCATGGTAACTGTTGTTGTATTCAAATTCCACCAACGGTAGATGATCACCCAGTTTCCTTTGAAATCCATGATGCACGCTCTAAGCATATCCTCTAACGTCTGGATTTTCGCTTTGACCATCCGTTTGCGGATGATATGCTGTACTCATCTTCAGTTGTTTTACCATACATTCTTGCAGTTTCTTCCAGAAATTTAGTGTGAATCTTGGATCTCTATTTGATACAATTGACACTGGAACTCTATGTCTTGAGACGATCTCCTTGACGTACATTTTTGCTAGCTGATCGAGATTAAATCTAATCATTATTGGCAAAAAGTGTGCTGATTTTGTCGGTCTGTCCACTATCACCCAAATCGCATCGCATCCTCTCTGAGTATTTTGAAGACCCACCACAAAATCCATTGTGATGTGTTCCCACTTCTATTCTGGTATTTCTAACGGTTGAAGTAATCCGCTTGGTCTTTGATGCTCGGCCTTCACTCTTTGACATGTCAAACACTTTGTAATGCATTCTGCAATATCTCTCTTCATATTTGCCCAGCAAAAATGTCGTCGCAAATCTTGATACATTTTTGTAATTTCCAGATGAATCGAATATCTTGAGCTATGAGCTTCTGTTAAGATGTCCTCCTTAACATTCTGTACTGCTGGAACCTAAATTCGTCCCTCGAATCTTAGCATTCCATCAGTATCAACCTTATACTTCACCTCTTTACCCTCAACCATACTTTCCTTTATTTTTCTGCATTCTTCATCTTGTAGTTGAGCAGTCTTCACCTTGTCCACAAAAGTTGGACTAGATTCCATCTGGTATAATTTTTTGTCGGACTCTTTTAGAAATTTGATTTCCAACTCTAGCCTTGTCATCGTTGAAATAAGTTCCTCCTAGTTGGTTAATAACATCAACTTCTCACAACCCTTTCTACTCAAGGCATCTGCAACCACGTTTGCTTTGCCCGGATGATAAAAGATCTTGCAATCATAATCTTTTATTAATTCCATCCATCTTCTTTGACACATGTTCAGGTCCTTCAGTGTGGAAATATACTTCAGACTCTTATGGTCTGTGTAGATCTCACACTTCTCTCCATAGAGATAGTGTCTCCATATCTTCAGAGCAAACACCACCGCAGCCAATTCTAAGTCGTGAGTCGGATACCCTTTCTCGTAATCTTTCAATTACCTTGATGCATACATAATGACATTGCCGTTCTGCATAAGGACACTACCCAATCCTTTATGTGAGGCATCACTATACACCATAAAATTTTTGGTATTATCTGGTAATGACAAGACGTGCTACACTAAGCATCTTCTTCAATTTCGTAAAACTTTCCTCACATTTTTTCGTCCAAATTTTTTTTATAGATTTTCTCGTCAAATTTGTCAACGGAGTGGCAATCTTGGAAAAATCTTGAGTAAATCGTCTGTAATACCCTGCCAATCCTAAGATGCTTCTTACTTCTGATGGAGTTCTTAGTTGTTCCCAATTCTTCACATCGTCGACTTTTGATGGATCCATTGAAATTCCATCCTTGTCAATTACATGCCTAAGAAAGTGTACGCGTTCCAGCCAAAATTCACATTTAGAGAATTTCGCATACAACTTTTCTTTTCTTAGCGTCTTCAGCGTCAGACGTAAGTGTTCCACGTGTTCTTCTTGAGATTTAGAGTACACGAGAATGTCGTCGATAAATACCACCATAAACTTATCTAAAAACGGTTTAAACACCATGTTCATCAAATCCATGAACGCTGCAGGGGAGTTTGTCAAACCAAAAGACATCACCAAAAATTCGTAATGTCCATATCGAGTTCAGAATGCCGTCTTCGGTACATCCTCCTTCCTTACTTTCAGTTGGTGATACCCACTTCTCAAATCTATTTTCGAGAAATATCTAGCACCCTTCAGTTGATCAAACAAGTCATCTATTCTTGGCAACGAATACTTGTTTTTAATAGTGACCTTGTTTAATTCCTTATAATCAATGCAAAGACGCATTGACCCATCCTTCTTCTTCACGAATAACACCGGCGCTCCCCACAGTGATACACTCAGTTGAATATACTTCTTATCTAACAGTTCTTGCAGTTGCATCATCAATTCCTTCATCTCTACCGGAGCCATTCTGTACGGGGCCTTCGATATTGGAGCAGTTCCTGGTGCTAAATCAATCACGAACTTGATTTCTCTATTAGGCGGAAGTCTTGGAAAATTTTCCAGAAACACATCTACAAAATCCTTAACCACTGGTATCTCCTCCAGTTTCATTTCCTTCTTCTTTTGAGTATTGACTATGTAGGCTAGATATCCTACACAGCCCTGACTCAATAACTTTTTGCCATGCATAATCGTCAGACACCTTGCTTGTCTAAGCGATTTGCTATCTTAGAAAACTACCTTTGATGGAGTTATAAGGTTTACACATTTCTTTTGGTAGTCAATTATCGCTCCATAGTTGAATAGCCAATCCATTCCCAATATAACATCGAACTCTTCAAGTTTTATCGGGATTAAATCTACTGTCATATCATTTCCCTTAATATTCACCCTATAGTTCTTGTATATAAGCCTAACAGGAATTACCTCCATATTCGCAATTTTTATTTGTAAAGGAGATTTCAACTCTTCACTAGGTAATTCTAATCTCTTAGCAAATTCATCAGATATAAACGAGCAAGTACCACCTGAATCAAATAATACATATGCATTTATATCATTGATTGGGATAATACCTTACATGACATCTTTTGATTGCACCGTGTCCTGCACCGTCATGTTGAAGGTTCTGGCTGTGGGCTTATTTGATGACGTTGGTCCAGCAATAGTAAGTGTACCTCCACCCCCATTCCCTTGCTACCATCTGTCTCACTAGATTTCTTCTTTGGACACTCACGAGCAAAATGACCCTTCAACCCGCAGGTGTAGCAAACATTCTTTTTGGGTTGATTGCAATTTAGGGCAGTGTGACCCTCATGACCATAGTTAAAGCATACATGCTTCCCCCTTAAGCACACGCCAGTGTGAAACCTCCTGCACGTAGCATATGCGTCAATCTTCTTCCTCTGCTGGTTACCTTGCTGATTTCCAGCCCCCACATTTGTATTCCACTTCCTTTTCAAATTAGTGCTACCATTTCCACCACCATTCTTAGCTTCACCCTCATTATTCTTCTTTCTTTGCTCTTGGTTGTGCTTTGTTACAGCCTCGCCTCCACTCTCAGCGAGAATTGCCTTCTCCAACACTGATGTAAATGTCTTCAGCTGAAACATGGAGACTCTACTGTACAACTATGGTTTCAGTCCCTACTCAAACCTTCTAGCCTTGAGCTCATCCGTGTTGACTTAATATGGCGCAAACCTCGCTAACTCGTTGAATTTCGCAGCTTATTCCGACACTGTCATTGTGCCCTGTTTCATTTCCAAAAATTGCACCTCCATTTGATTCTTCGAACTCTCTGGAAAATAAGTCTCGAAGAATATCTCCTTAAATATATCCCAAGTCATTACCCCTTGAACTCCTCGAGTTATATTGGCTTGCCACCAATAACCAGCCTCTGCTTTCAACATGAATGTTGTAAAAGCAGTCTTCTGATTATCCCCTACCCTAGCAATATCAAAAATTTTCTCTATCTCTATGATCCAGGTCTGTGCCTCAACTGGATTCATGGACCCACGGAATTCTGGTGGTCCAACCACCTTGAAATCCTTAAAAGTTGTAGCTTGATTCTGCGGTTGATTCTGCAATGCTCCCGTCAATAATGTCACCAGCTGCTGAACTAGGTTAGCCTCAACATTGTTGTTATTGTTAGATCCCTATCGTGGTTGACGTCTTGGAGGCATTTTCTGTTAAAATATACTCATTAAATTCTATTTAATCTTTTAGGTATTATATAATCAACTTGCATATCACAAAAATTACCACATAGCACACAATATCTTGAATAAATAGTAACTTTTATTTATTCATCATCTTTAAAAAAAAACACAACTATGATAACATCCCTGCTATCTACATTACTTTCCTGAACTACAAAAGTTTTAGGATAACTTCATCATCAACATATCCCATTGGTCATATAATACCCGAGATTTACATCTTATTTACTCATTAATCACATAGTAATTATATTTATGACGACCTACTAAAATATTGCATAGCCTTACGACACTCCTCTTCCATAATACGAAACATTGTTCGGCGATCTAACATGTACGACGGCAGCGTCTCGAACTGAATAGGATAACACATGACCCGATCCTAAGCTTGATTGATCACGGTGTTAAAAACACTATTCATCTGTTCCATCTTGATCCTCTTTACTTGTACCTCCCTCTCTGCTACCCTGGCTCGTTGAAAAGCTTCCTCATATGCGTCTTCGGCTCTTGCCCTCTTAGTAGATTCTTCTTTCAACTTGTTCTTCAATTTTGCAATCTCCTCTATCATTTGTTCATTCTCTCCTTCTGTATGTATCAGCTTCCCTTCGACATTATCCAGACGTTCATCTCGATCCTGGATCTCGTTGTCCTTTTGCGCCATTGCGATATGCTGTTCACCTACTATCTCTTCCAATTCCTTAACGGTATCCTGAAGTTCCACATTACGGTCATATACTTCATCGTACATACATGCAGTGATTGAGTTTAATGGAATCTTTTCCTCCTCGTACTCCTCATCCTCATTCGACTGTGGCAGCTCAACGGGGTCTTCCTCGTCCGTCTCTATCTCATCATCCTCATCAGGTAAACCCTCCTACTCAACCACTGTGACCAATAGAGATGTTTTCCGTGGCAGTAGTTGTTCCCAAGCCACCTGAATATCTCGAGGCACCTCCTATCTAGGCATCTGGGATCCTTCCTCTCTAGCCCGACTGAATTCTCCTACATTAGCCATTCTGACAACAAAATTTTAAGTTTCAATTACTAGCCATTACTACTCGACACTCACGAGCACATAAGTTACAACCACATAAGCACATAAGTGTTTTATTACTTCTTTAAAATTCAATAAGAGTTTATCACCACTATCTTTTCAAAGGTTACTTCCTAAGACTTTTTCCCCACCTAAGGTTCATAACCTAGAGCTCTGATACCAACTTGTGACACCCCCAAATCTAGGTACTTCATTCCCACAAGATTTGGTGTTCACTTTCCAAACATTCATACTATCTACCCAAATATAATAACATTTAAACCATAAATCCTCCCATTAAAGGGTTACATCATTAATCAAAAGTCTTCCCAGGTTGTCTAACCTTAAATATCAATCAAGTGCGGAAATAAAATAGTTACATCATATCATTAACTAAAAAGTCTATCATCATGACAATAAATGAAATTACAAGTCTTCATCACTTGTACATTTTTCCCTTTCCTTTGCTAGTTGTAGGTTCGTCGACCTTCTCAACTTTAGCTGCAATGAGTGTATATATATGCAAGAGTGAGCAAAATAAATGCTCACTAGATATAGCAATGAATTAACAAGAGAATAATAACTGCCAATGAATAGTCTCAACAAAACTGAATAGTACTCTATTAATGATAGCCAAAGATTGAAATCAAAATATGAAATATATCTGAGGGTCATAAAACCACGAACTACGTCCACGGTTACAAGTAATCTTTCAACTTTAACCTAAATAGTTATATTGTAGGGACTTCATGTACTTAGGGGGATCAACCCTTCATACCAAGTATTGTGCACAAACATCTAAACGCATCGCGTATCCCCTATAATAGGGTTGTTCTTCTCAGTTTTAGAGTGCAAGTCCGCATCAAAGAAAGTTTTGTTTGGATAAGCTTTCAAGGGAATTTAGGATTTCACAATCATTAACTAAGGGATTAGTTGAATCAACAAGACTTAACAACACTATGATTGATCAATAACAGTTTAAGGTAAAATGTTATGAATAATAGGCATGCGTAGAAATAATCAAAGTATAAGCATTGAATGAAACAATCAACCTTGCTTGAACAATATTAAGCTAGGCTATGATCTTAGTAAATAAGATATAGAATTACTGAACATGTATTAACTAATAGCAAGCTGAAAGTAAAACTTGCTTAACATGACAATAACTTGTGCAAAGTAATTGAAATAAGATAATTCGATATTAGGAATTGGAATTCAAGAAATTGCATTCACAATACAAGAATGAAATTAAAGAAAACTTGTCTAACAATAAACAAGTTAGAATAAATCAATAACTATTGGAATTCAAAACTTGTCCGAATAGGGTTAAAGTGATAGCTTGCTCAAATAAAATTTAGGAACAAAGCTTGCTCAATAAAAGTTTAGAGTAAGGAAATTGCTCAATGTAAAGAGGTAGAGTTTAGAAACTTGCCTCGTGCGTACGCTATAAATTACAACTCACGTTCACCTACACATAGTATTATAATCACAATATCTATTAGATATACTAACATTTACTTTCCAAAATAATACTCACTCTTTAACTAAACTTGTTATTTTAGTACAAGTCTCACCTTACCATACATACTTCAGAATCACAAGTGTACATCTCATAACACTTATTCATTAACCACGAAGTTTCTTAAATCATCACATATCATTTTACAACATACTAATTTTACATTTTAAAGTTACTAACCACATGACACGATTCCTTTTAACCTCGTTATTACATATTTGACACATTAACATAACATTAAGCTAAGTTATGATGGGTGTCCAAACTCTACAGAAGTAGTAGACTTCACTGTCTGTGACTGACTACTGGTGCGGGCGCGCCAATATTACGCGTGCCCGCGCCAAGAGGCAGCGCGCCCGCACGTGACCCCATCACCAGTTTTGCAGAACCGAGTTTCTACTCTGTTCTAAGCCAACTAACACGAATTTCATCCACACAACAGTAGACTTAACATATACAATTGATATAAAACTAACACAAACATGTTTCCTCACATATTCATCAACTTAGAACAATTAAACAACAATTTCAACTAATTTAATTCCTTAAATTTCATGTTTTTATACAAAAACTCCATTTTTGACTTTCTTCATAGAAATCATCACTGTGATCACAATTCTTGTCCAAATTGCTTCGTTCAAACTACGTTTTCTTCATTTCTTAATGGACTAGCATAATCAAGACTCAATTTACAAATTAACTTACAAATTAACCACTAACTTTTGTACTTTCATAGCCATATGAAAAATATTCACTGTAAACAGTTTTTCTTCCTTAAACATAATTAGCATACAAATTCTTGTTTAAATACAAACTCTAACATCATAACACGTATAATCACAAATTATCAGTTGTATATCAACAATTCAAAAGATGAATTCACAGAATTTGAAGGTTTATGCCGTAAAACTCACATATATACATATATATAAATATATAACATTAAAGTTATGAATAATACCTTCAATTAGCTTGAACAATCTTTGCTAAACACCAAGAATTGCTTGAAGACTCAGAAATTTCTCTTAATCTCTCTCTAGCCTCTCTCAAACTCTCTGTAACTTTCTTACTCAGTGTAGCAAATAACAAAATTGATAACCTAAGTATACGTAAAATAAAAGAAACCGATATGGCCTTAATACGCATACTAAATATATCAGTTACAATATAATAAACGTATAGATTATAGATACATTTTATTTATTATTTGATTTATTTGATTTATTTTAATTATTATAATAAAATTCAAAATTCAAAAAATCCAAAAGCCATAAGGCTTTGTTTGGTAAAAACTCTTTAAAATTTAAAAACTTAATATCCTTAAGCCTTGTTTGGCAAAACCCAGTTAAAACTACTTTAATTTTATTTTAATAAACATTTACACTATAGTTTATAATCCTATGTTATAATTTTTTTATTTAATAATTTAACATACCATTTTAAATTATTAAATTAAAACAATACTATAACATCTCATTTTGTCTCATATTATTTATTTGGATTTCCATATCCAACATTAATCTAATAAACTAATTACACATACCACCCATACTATATTTTAAATAAATTTTTCACTTAAACAATCATCATAAAATTATAATGGAAATTATAGTTTTTACTTAATAAATCCACATACCATCTTAATTATTAAATTAAAACAATAATATAACATCTCATATTATCTTACAACTCTCTAAATTATAAATTAAATTAAATTAGAATTTTATCTAATAAATTTAATTCATAAATATTTACTAACAACAATCACATCAATACAATATTCAATAAAATATTTATTTAATTTAATAAATATTTTAAATTACAAATAATAAAATCTTGGATTGTTATATCCTTCCCTCCTTACAAGGATTCTGTCCCCAGAATCACAACTCACACAATAAAATCGTCACATTCTTCCCTCATTACAAAGATTCTGTCCTCAGAATCGAAGACACATATTAAACAAATAACTCAGGGTAGTTCTTCATTATTTCATCCTTGAGTTCCCACGTAGCCTCTTCGACATTGTGGTTCCTCTATATCACCTTCACAGAAGGTATCACTTTATTCCTAAGCACTTGTTCTTTCCTATCGACTATCTGAATAGGAACCTCTTCATAAGACAAATCTTTATTGAATTGTAACGGTTCATACTCGATCACATGTTTGTAATCAGGTTTATATGGTCGCAACACCGACACATGGAAAATCTTATGCACATGTTCTAATTCTGGAGGTAAAACTACCTCATAAGCTACTTTTTCCACTCTTCGTAGTATCTCGAAAGGTCCAATAAATCTTGGGCTGAGTTTTCCTTTCTTGTCAAAACGAATTTTTCCCTGCCAAGGAGAAACTTTCAGGAAAACAAAATTTCCTATGTCAAATTCGTGATTTTTCCTGTGTTGATCAACATACTTCTTCTGTCGATCTTGAGCAGCTACTAGTCTTGCTATGATTATTTTGATAACTTCTGCGGTTTGTTACACCAGTTCTGGTCCTAATAGTTGACGTTCACCAACTTCATCCCAGCATAGTGGAGTTCTGCATTTCCTGTCGTATAATACCTCGTATGGCGGCATACCAATGCTTGCATGGTAACTGTTGTTGTATTCAAATTCCACCAACGGTAGATGATCATCCCAGTTTCCTTTGAAATCCATGATGCACGCTCTAAGCATATCCTCTAACGTCTGGATTTTCACTTTGACCATCCGTTTGCGGATGATATGCTGTACTCATCTTCAGTTGTTTTCCCATACATTCTTGCAGTTTCTTCCAGAAATTTAGTGTGAATCTTGGATCTCTATTTGATACAATTGACACTGGAACTCTATGTCTTGAGGCGATCTCCTTGACGTACATTTTTGCTAGCTGATCGAGATTAAATCTAATCTTTATTGGCAAAAAGTGTGTTAATTTTGTCGGTCTGTCCACTATCACCCAAATCGCATCGCATCCTCTCTGAGTATTTTGAAGACCCACCACAAAATCCATTGTGATGTGTTCCCACTTCTATTCTGGTATTTCTAACGGTTGAAGTAATCCGCTTGGTCTTTGATGCTCGGCCTTCACTCTTTGACATGTCAAACACTTTGCAACGCATTCTGCAATATCTCTCTTCATATTTGCCCAGCAAAAATGTCGTCGCAAATCATGATACATTTTTGTAATTTCCAGATGAATCGAATATCTTGAGCTATGAGCTTCTGTTAAGATGTCCTCCTTAACATTCTGTGCTGCTGGAACCCAAATCCGTCCCTCGAATCTTAGCATTCCATCAGTGTCAACCTTATACTTCACCTCTTTACCCTCAACCACACTTTCCTTTATTTTTCTGCATTCTTCATCTTGTAGTTGAGCAGTCTTCACCTTGTCCACCAAAGTTGGACTAGATTCCATCTGGTACAATTTTTTGTCGGACTCTTTTAGAAATTTGATTTCCAACTCTAGCCTTTTCATCGTTGAAATAAGTTCCTCCTAGTTGGTTAATAACATCAACTTCTCACAACCCTTTCTACGCAAGGCATCTGCAACCACGTTTGCTTTGCTCGGATGATAAAAGATCTTGTAATCATAATCTTTTATTAATTCCATCCATCTTCTTTGACACATGTTCAGGTCCTTCAGTGTTGAAATATACTTCAAACTCTTATGGTCTGTGTAGATCTCACACTTCTCTCCATAGAGATAGTGTCTCCATATCTTCAGAGCAAACACCACCGCAGCCAATTCTAAGTCGTGAGTCCCTTTCTCGTAATCTTTCAATTGCCTTGATGCGTATGCAATGACCTTACCGTTCTGTATAAGGACACAACCTAATCCTTTGTGTGAGGCATCACTATACACCACGAAATTTTTGGTATTATCTGGTAATGACAATACAGGTGCTACACTGAGCATTTTCTTCAATTTCGTAAAACTTTCCTCACATTTTTCCGTCCAAACAAATTTTACAGATTTTCTTGTCAAATTTATCAACAGAGTGGCAATCTTGGAAAAATCTTGAATAAATCGTCTGTAATACCCTGCCAATCCTAAGAAGCTTCTTACTTCTGATGGAGTTTTTGGTTGTTCCCAATTTATCATAGCGTCAACTTTTGATGGATCCACTGAAATTCCATCCTTGTCAATTACATGCCCAAGAAATTGTACACGTTCCAGCCAAAATTTATATTTAGAAAATTTTGCATACAACTTTTCTTTTCTTAGCGTCTCCAGCGTCAGACGTAAGTGTTCCACGTGTTCTTCTTGAGATTTAGAGTACACGAGAATGTCGTCGATAAATACCACCACAAACTTATCTAAAAACGGTTTAAACACCATGTTCATCAAATCCATGAATGTTGTAGGGGCGTTTGTCAAACCAAAAGACATCACCAAAAATTCGTAATGTCCATACCGAGTTCAGAATGACGTCTTCGGTACATCCTCCTTCCTTACTTTCAGTTGGTGATACTGTAACACCCCCTTCCCGAAAAGGAAAGGGAGGTCACGTGCAAAGCACAACAAACCTCAAAAGAAGTAAACAGAGCACTAATTAATAACCTCAAAATATTAATAGTGGTGATCCATTAATGAAGTACTAAATACAATTCTCCAAACAGAGTCAAAATAATCAAAAACTTAAAATTCGAATCAACCTAAATGGTCAAAGGCAAAACTCTCATCACACTAGCCCTGAATCACCCCTGCAAACCTGCCGGAAGAAAAACATAGCATGAGCCAATTGCCCAGTACGAATACAGATATACAAAAGATATACAACTGATATACGAAAATAACTGAGGCAAAATACTGAACAAGCCTCAAGTGCAAATACGAACGAAAATGTAATATCCAAAGATCTGAATGGAATATATCTGAATCAACGTAATTGATGACACCAATAAGAGAATAAAGAAATAACGAACTGAAGTAACTAACTCAATGACTTGAACTGAACAGAAACCAGCAAAACTAATCCAATAAAATAATATGCTGAAACAAATGGATGGGTGTCATTTCATACCGAATGAGCTCAGAAATATACCTTGCCACACAGGCAAGTCAAAATGATGCCACACAGGCAAGTCAAAATGATGCCACATAGGCAACCAAAATAATGCCACACAGACACATCACACATTGGACCGCGAATCCAAATGTATGCAAATCGGATAGGTGTGTTTGGCATAACATCACCAATCCACAGAACAGAAATCTAGGGTTAACCCATACGCCTCCCACAACAAAACACCAAATAGCCCACTTACTCCGGAGCCCAAAACGGAGACGCCGTGGACTAATCACACCGCCACGGAAAGTGTCATGTCTCTCGTGCCAAGACGACATGCCTGTGGTACCCCCACAGGTGGTTATAGCTCAGGTATACCCTACGGTATATTCTAACAAAAATACTATGTCACAACACATGCGACATAATACCAACAAAAGGGTTCTATATGTACATGTTGAACCAAATCAAATTATAGTCACAAGGTCTCAAAAAGAAGGTAGCAACATGTACCGCTCTACAATTATCAAAAATAAATACTAAACATGATATCCTAATTTCAAGAGTACAAATACGAGTCATGTATATCAACTCCAAAATGAAACTAATATATTTATTTCACATGAAACAATTATGTGAAAGAATAACGAAATTTGAAATAAAGGACAAAATAAACAAATTAAATTTATCAAGAATGTCGTTGAAAGAGTACGAAATCCGTACCCGATACTTCCAAACCATTTATAGCACACTCCACAAAATCTTACCCTCAAATGCCAACGATATCAAATACGAAACGTTATTCGCAACCTAAACATATTCACCTCAAATTAAAAACAATCCAAACTAATAATTTCAAAATAATGCATAATCTATTTAATATGCCTTTAATCATCACCTTTTATCAATTATTAATACTCTAAAATTTATATTCCAAAAATAACTCTTTAAATTCCCTCCGTTCGCTCTAATAAAAAGTAATCATAATACAATTATAAGTTACTTACTAATTAAAGTTTATATTAATATGAAATTAACTTCTCCAATTATATTAATTTTACAAAATAACTCGAATTAAATAATAATAATAAAAATAAATCTTTTAATTAACCTTTGTTCTGCTTGTATGTAGAACATACGTGGGCTAAGTTGAACCATCCGGCCTCCAAGTTTGAAAGGTCCCCCAGGTGATTTAACCGAGGACGAGCTTCATGCACAGACAGTATCGATCGAGCCTTTCGGGACGAGGCCAAAGAGATGATGAGACGGTTGGTCATTACACTCAATATCATCTGATGAAAAATGGGATGCCACAGCATAATATTGGTTTTGAATGAACTAATTAATTGAAGAAGAAAATGAAATAAACCCTTCAATGTACTGTTGTTGCTCCTACTTTAATAAACTGATGAATCCTCCTTACTTGAATGCAAAGAGAAACAAAACAAAATAATATTACCCTGTATTTGATAAAATCGAGAGGAAGACAACCCAAAAAAAAAAAATTATATATATTTTTTTGTACCGCCGCCCAAAAGAAGTTGCTCCCCTCTTAATCTCATCTCCCTTTTTTTTATCTGACGAACAAACGTAGGGTACACTATATGTCCTTAGGTTTTATTTATTATTTATATATCTCATTATTTCTCCTAATTTTAATAGAATTTAAATAGTACACAAATATAAAATAGACCCAATTAGATAAAAGCCCAATTTCACGAAGTTAATTATCCATCACTTAGTAATACTTATTAGCCCAAATAAATTAAATAACAAGTTTGACTTAAATAAAAGATAAAGTCCAAACAATATGTTTTAAAACAAAATAATTTTTATTATTTAATATATTTTTTTTCGGGTATTACATCACCTACCCCTTAAAAAGAATTCCGTCCTCGGAATTCAAAAGAATGGAACGTGTCTAATTTTCAAAGAGATGTGGATACTCCGCTCGAATAGCTAGACTTCTCAATCACCCAAGTTGCTCCGCGCTCCAGATGATTTTACCACAAGACTTTAAAAAAAATTATCTTTCTCAATTTTTATTTAACCAGTTATTTAATTATCTACTAACAGAATTTAATTTTTCAAACAAAACAAGGAAGAAAAGAGGGAAACAAAATCATTTACCTTTTCCAATTTAAATATAATTGTATACAATAAAATTAATTAATATTTAAAGTTAAAAAAAATATGGGTTATTACATTTTTCACCCGTTAAAAATAATTCCGTCCTTGGAATTCAAATAAGCTACAAAAAAAAGAAAGATAAATTTAGTTACGACGTAGCGTCGCCATTTGTAACGATCAACGCGGATAAGTCTTCGGTCCACGTAATTATCAATGTATTCGTAAAAGATTCGTCAACTTTCGTGTCAAGTCTTGGTAAGGTTCTTCGCGTTGCATCAAATTAGATCACATGCTCCACTATTGGTGCGGGCCGTCGCTAATATCTTTGAATTTAATTCTTGTAAACGTATTCTTCGGAACATAATTCAAAATCACAAAACAATTCTTCATCTAAATACGATTCGAATACCCAAAATATTTAAAATTATTTTTAATTCGTAAAACATTTATATTCCACACATGACAGAGATCTAACAAATTATTTTTGTTTTATTTTACATAAATTCATACAAAACTCTAAAGACATTAGATAAACAAAACAACTATGCAAACTATATTACCAACTCTCCCCAAGTCCTCAAGAGCTTCAAAATATCTCATCCTCAATTTGAACTATTCATCAAATAATATTACACCGAAAGAATATAATACTAATATCTCTTTATCACCAACTCTCCTAAGTTCTTAAGAGTTTCAAAACATCATAACCTCAAATCAAATTAGTTCTCAAATATTATTACACCAAAAATATACTATCAAGATCTCCTTATCACCATATCAAACTCCAAGTCACATATTTTACCATCTGTATAAGCAAACTACAATTATTCAAGACCTCTCAAAATCAATTGAATTTAATCACTTACTATCTAATCAATTAATGAATCTATCATTCTCTTATTGCAAACCTTAATCTAACAAATTCAAAGATATCCTCTTACTATCACAAAGAAACTCCATACAACATAACTCTAATATCCTACTACAAAAATAGCGGCAAAATTGATCATTAGCCTCAAATGATTAATCTAATTACCTCGAATATTTATAAGTTAAGTTTACAAGAGATTCTCTATACTGAATAGTTTTCACTTTATTATAGTATTCCATCAATACACATACCTCGAGTATCCACAAACTTAACAAAAACTAAATCATCACCCAAATCAAATCCTTAATTCTAATATCATATTAAATTGTTACAAAATAACTCCAAAATCAAATACTCGTTGATACAAATACTCATATTATAATCGCATCTCAATATGATCACTTCTTATTTGTACAAAGTATAACTTTATTCACCTCAATGATTAAATCAAAATTCTTAACTAATATCATTACTCAACCACCTTAACAAATCATTCCACTTTCCTCAAATCAACTATAAATCAAAAAAATAGACAGTTGGTCAAAATAAAAATCAACCAAACAAATAATAAAATAAAATCAAACTCCTACGTCTACCCAATGATTTACCCACAACTCACAGGTCAAACCTAAATAGGTTTTCTACAAGAAAGAACCTAAGCTCTGATACCATCTCTGTAACATCCCCTTCCCGAAAAGGAAAGGGAGGTCACGTGCAAAGCACAACAAACCTCAAAATAAGTAAACAGAGCACTAATTAATAACCTCAAAATATTAATAGTGGTGATCCATTAATGAAGTACTAAATGCAATTCTCCAAACAGAGTCAAAATAATCAAAAACTTAAAATTCGAATCAACCTAAATGGTCAAAGGCAAAACTCTCATCACACTAGCCCTGAATCACCCCTGCAAACCTGCCGGAAGAAAACACAGCATGAGCCAATTGCCCAGTACGAATACAGATATACAAAAGATATACAACTGATATACGAAAATAACTGAGGCAAAATACTGAACAAGCCTCAAGTGCAAATACGAACGAAAATGTAATATCCAAAGATCTGAATGGAATATATCTGAATCAACGTAATTGATGACACCAATAAGAGAATAAAGAAATAACGAACTGAAGTAACTAACTCAATGACTTGAACTGAACAGAAACCAGCAAAACTAATCCAATAAAATAATAGGCTGAAACAAATGGCTGGGTGTCATTTCATATCGAATGAGCTCAGAAATATACCTTGCCACACAGGCAAGTCAAAATAATGCCACATAGGCAAATCAAATGATGCCACATAGGCAACCAAAATAATGCCACAGAGACACATCACACATTGGATCGCGAATCCAAATGTATGCAAATCGGATAGGTGTGTTTGGCACAACATCACCAATCCACAGAACAGAAATCTAGGGTTAACCCATACGCCTCCCACAACAAAACACCAAATAGCCCACTTACTCCGGAGCCCAAAATGGAGACGCCGTGGACTAATCACACCGCCACGGAAAGTGTCATGTCTCTCGTGCCAAGACGACATGCCTGTGGTATCCCCACAGGTGGTTATAGCTCAGGTATACCCTACGGTATATTCTAACAAAAATACTATGTCACAACACATGCGACATAATACCAACAAAAGGGTTCTATATATACATGTTGAACCAAATCAAATTATAGTCACAAGGTCTCAAAAAGAAGGTAGCAATATGTACCGCTCTACAATTATCAAAAATAAATACTAAACATGATATCCTAATTTCAAGAGTACAAATACGAGTCATGTATATCAACTCCAAAATGAAACTAATATATTTATTTCACATGAAACAATTATGTGAAAGTATAACGAAATTTGAAATAAAGGACAAAATAAACAAATTAAATTTATCAAGAATATCGTTGAAAGAGTACGGAATCCGTACCTGATACTTCCAAACCATTTATAGCACACTCCACAAAATCTTACCCTCAAATGCCAACGATATCAAATACGAAACGTTATTCGCAACCTAAACATATTCACCTCAAATTAAAAATAATCCAAACTAATAATTTAAAAATAATTCATAATCTATTTAATATGCATTTAATCATCACCTTTTATCAATTATTAATACTCTAAAATTTATATTCTAAAAATAACTCTTTAAATTCCCTCCGTCCGCTCTAATAAAAAGTAATAATAATACAATTATAAGTTACTTACTAATTAAAGTTTATATTAATATGAAATTAACTTCTCCAATTATATTAATTTTACAAAATAACTCGAATTAAATAATAATAATAATAATAATAATAAATCTTTTAATCAACCTTTGTTCTGCTTGTATGTAGAACATACGTGGGCTAAGTTGAACCATCCGGCCTCCAAGTTTGAAAGGTCCCCCAGGTGATTTAACCGAGGACGAGCTTCATGCACAGACAGTATCGATCGAGCCTTTCGGGACGAGGCCAAAGAGATGATGAGACGGTTGGTCATTGCACTCAATATCATTTGACGAAAAATGGGATGCCACAGGATAATATTGGTTTTGAATGAACTAATTAATTGAAGAAGAAAATGAAATAAACCCTTCAATGTACTGTTGTTGCTCCCACTTTAATAAACTGATGAATCCTCCTTACTTGAATGCAAAGAGAAACAAAACAAAATAATATTACCCTGTATTTGATAAAATCGAGAGGAAGACAACCCAAAAAAACAATTATATATATATTTTTTGTACCGCCGCCCAAAAGAAGTTGCTCCCCTGTTAATCTCATCTCCCTTTTTTTTATCTGACGAACAAACGTAGGGTACACTATATGTCCTTAGGTTTTATTTATTATTTATATATCTCATTATTTCTCCTAATTTTAATAGAATTTAAATATTACACAAATATAAATTAGACCCAATTAGATAAAAGCCCAATTTCAGTAAGTTAATTATCCATCACTTAGTAATACTTATTAGCCCAAATAAATTAAATAACAAGTTTGACTCAAATAAAAGATAAAGTCCAAACAATATGTTTTAAAACAAAATAATTTTTATTATTTAATATTTTTTTTCCGGGTATTACAGATACCCACTTCTCAAATTTATTTTCGAGAAATATCTAGCACCCTTCAGTTGATCAAACAAGTCATCTATTCTTGGCAACGGATACTTGTTTTTAATAGTGACCTTGTTTAATTCCCTATAATCAATGCAAAGACGCATTGACCCATCCTTCTTCTTCAAGAATAACACCGGCGCTCCCCACAGTGATACTCTCAGTTGAATATTCTTCTTATCTAATAGTTCTTGCAGTTGTACCATCAGTTTTTTCATCTCTACCGGAGCCATTCTGTACGGGGCCTTCGATATTGGAGCAGTTCCTGGTGCTAAATCGATCACGAACTCGATTTCTCTGTTAGGCGGAAGTCATGGCAAATCCTCCGAAAACACATCTATAAAATCCTTAACCACTGGTATCTCCTCCAGTTTCATTTCCTTCTTCTTTTGAGTATCGACTATGTAGGGTAGATATCCTACACAACCCTGACTCAATAACTTTTTGGCCTGCATAATCGTCAGACACCTTGCATGTCTAAGCGATTTGCTACCATAGAAAACTACCTTTGACAGAGTCATAAAGTTTACACATTTCTTTTTGCAGTCAGTTATCACTCCATAATTGAATAGCCAATCCATTCCCAATATAACATTGAACTCTTTGAGTTTTATCGGGATTAAATCTACTGTCATATCATTTCCCTTAATATTTACCCTACAGTTCTTGTATACAAGCCTAACAGGAATTACCTCCCTATTTGTAATTTCAATTTGTAAAGGAGATTTCAACTCTTCACTAGGTAATTCTAATCTCTTAGCAAATTCATCAGATATAAACGAGCAAGTAGCACCCTAATCAAATAATATATATGTATTTATATCATTGATTGGGATAATACCTGACACGACATCTTTTGATTGCACCGCGTCCTGCACCGTCATGTTGAAGGTTCTGGCTGTGGGCTTATTTGATGACGTTGGTCTAGCAATAGTCAGTGTACCTCCACCGCCATTTCCCTTGCTACTAGTTGTCTCTCCAGATTTCTTCTTTGGACACTCACGAGCAAAATGATCCTTCGACTCGCAGGTGTAGCGAACATTCTTTTTGGGTTGATTGCAATTTAGGGTAATGTGACCCTCTTAGCCACAGTTAAAGCATACACACTTCCCCCTTCAGCACACGCCAGTGTGAAACCTCCCGCACGTAGCACATGCACCAATCTTCTTCCTCTGCTAGTTACCTTGCTGATTTCCAGCCCCCACATTTGCATTCCATTTCCTCTTCAAATTATTGCTACCATTTTCACCACCATTCTTAGCTTCACCCCCATTCTTCTTCTTTCTCTTCTCTTGGTTGTGATTTGTTACAGCCTCGCCTCCACTCTCAACGAGAATTGTCTTCTCCAGCACTGATGTATATTGTACCACTGGTGGGCTTTGAGTGCCACCAGGGCTGCAATTCCAGGCATAAAAAGGCCCTCCAGGGCATAATAAAGTATACTAGTCAATTTATTTGTTTATTCATACACTTTCGTGGGTGATGACATGTTTGGATTGACTGACTGGTTAGGGTTATGGACTTTGTCTTAATGGGATATATTGTTTGAGTATCGTAATGATATCTTTGAGGCCTATTGCTAGACATCATACTGGTTTATTACTAGATTCGTAGGTATATTAGGCAATAGGTCATGCATATGCATTCATGTAGTTAGGATAGTTTGTTTATTTTTATTTCTTTTGTGTTTTTGCATGAGGACAAGCAAAGTCTTGAGTTTGGGGGTATTTGATGAGTGGGTTTTATACCTACAAATTGGATACCGTTAAGGCTTAATTATTTGTTATCTTTAAGTACTATTAGTGTCATTTTTCTTATTTTTGTGGTTGTGTTGTAGGAAACGGCTTCGGAGAATCAAAACATGAAAAATGGAGCTTAATGACATTTTCATAATTTTTTGTACTGTACACCCACCGCGGCAGTAATCCCTAGTGTAAAAATCCGGTCGGGGCCAATTTAAAAAGTACACTCGCCGGGGCGGGCATCTCCAGTACAAAAAACCTGCCGGGGCGGGGGTGTCCGGAAGAAAGAGGTGATTTCAGAAGTTGAGTTAAAGAAGGATTTGTTTGGCTGATTGGTTCAAGGACTTTAAGGAGGGCTAAAAGCCACGTGAAGATGGATATAAAAGAAGGAGAATTCACAAGGATTAAGAAGGATTCCATTAGAGTAGTGTAGATTAGATTTCATTAGATTAGGGAAAACCCTAGTGGGGATTGAATTGGAGATTGAAGCAACTTGGAGACCATTGAAGATCATGAGCAGGAGCAAGAGGGAGCATGAGATTTACTGACAACAGATTTTATTCTTTTATATACTCTTATTTTTATCTTTTTATGTTTATTTAGTTGTGGATTCTTTGTTTTAATTTAATAAATATGAACTAATTCTTTTGTTTAAGATTACAACGGAGCTTGTTGCGTAGCATATTTTAATATGCTTCTTATAGTGATCTAATCATGTGATTGTCTATTATGGTTTGTGTTGAATTTCTTAATTGCTTAGCTAACAATTACCATGATAATCTATACGAAATTGAGAGACGAATTATAGATTTAAATATGATCATAATAGCATGTGAATGTGTTTTCTACATGGCGTTGGAATTCATGATTTATGTCTAGGATAGAGATATACCTATACATCGCATGTAATTTGATAGAGAACTTGTGTTTTAAATCCTCTTTAATTATAATTCACATAGAGATATAGTGGATTAGTTAATTAGGGTGTTCTTTTTAATTCTATCATCTATGAATTTAAGTTGATTTGAGTATGATGCATTGAGAGATGGTCATATTTATTAATGTGTTCTTGATTAACAATTCCGAACAGTGATCATAATTGACAAGAAGTGTATTAATTTAATTAAAATAATAAGTGAAGTTGTGATCTTAAATCTCCATAATCTAATTTTAACTAGTGTTAATTAGAATTTGTTTAATTAAATAATTTAATTCAAAACCTTAAGTTGATTGTTTAAATAAAATTAGTTTGGTTAAGAGTTATTATGTGGTAATTTTATTATTAATTCCTTGTGGAAACGATACTATACTTTCACTTTATTACTTGTTGACCGTGTATACTTGCACGCTTATATTGTTTGTGAAAATGACCAATAAGTTTGATACCGAGTTCTTGCGAATCAAATGGAACAGTTAATTAATGCCTCATATAATTGTCCTCAAAACACTTGGCTCTGTGACATGGATTATGAGACTGCTGGAGAGCCCGAGCCAAATCTGCAACTGGATGAGCCACAAGATGTTGAAAGAGAGGAGACAAATGGGGATAAGGAAAATGAGGTCGTCAAAGATCTAACTATGAGTTCCAAAGAAGATGAGCCTATTTTGTTAGTACCCGCATGTGCATTCTCCACCAAAATTCAAGGATCAGGGAAGTTTTGCAAGACTGTGCCCAATTGGTAGTCATGTCATCGATAAAGCTCTTTGTGACATGAGAGCTAGTATTATTTTGGAGCCATGGTGGGATAAGAAGGGAAAATTAGAAGAGGAGCCAGTTGTGTTTGACAAGCTTAAATGCCACAATCTATTCAAAGACACATTTGGACAAAAGCCTAACTGCTTGAAGTTCTTACGAGGGATTCTATCTGGAAAGAGCTTGCTAGGTGACTTTGAATCAATGATTTTTTCAGTTGGGGACCTCTCAAAAGATATATTGCTTCTAATGGATGGAGGGTTTGTAAGACCCCAACTTTTTATGAATAAAGATTTAATTTTCTCTAAATATTATTTTGAATAATAAGGTGTTGATTTGATATAATGCTATGGTTATGGGTGATATGTGCAAAGTTTGCAAAATAAGAAAGTTCTTATAAAATATTCGTTTTGTCGGGAAATATTCGTTTTGGTCAGGAAATATTCGTACGACGGCGCAATCATTGGTGGACCACATAACGGAATAACTATCAGATATAGAAAGCGACATAAATAACCTTTTTATAAAAAATAACTACAAAACGTTTACCGTTAACTGTTGAAATACCTGGTGATAAAAGTACAGTAATACGCGTGGTTGCACAGTAGCACACGGTATTGTACAGTATCTCTGATTATTGATTCTTACGTAAGAAGTCACTTAGTATTCAATAATTACCACAGTAATTATTGCACAGTATCTCATATTATTGATTCAATTATTGTCACAGTATCATCTGTACAATATTTTATGTTATTAAATCAATAATTGACACGACACAATTATTTATATTATTAGTTAGCATTATTGGCAATGTCTAAAAAGTTCTGTCGAGGAAAGCGGTTAAGTTATATAATTGCGCGCCAATAAGGATAAATTCTTATCGGAAAGCCCCCTCTTTCTTAGGAATGATCTGGTTGTTAATATTGTGAGCTTATAATATTATTTATTATGTGGTGGATATTGGTTCAATTTTGATATAAATGATGGAATTTAGCATGAAACATTTGTGAAAAGTTTTACATAATTTTCTATGGAATCATAATTATTTTCTTCGATAAAATATTCATTCAAATATATTATTATAATATATTATAATTGTTTAAATAATAATATTATTATAATATATATAAGCATGTGAATATGTTAAGGTAAGTGGAGGTGAGAAGCTTGGCTTTGCATTCCTTTATTTTTCAAAATCGGGTACTGCACTTCCTTTTCAAAACTATGTGTTGGTATTATTTTCGTCCTGCAATTCTTTTCTCCAAATTGTGGGCCTGACCTATAAGAAAATGAGAAGTTAGGCCATTTGATTGGTGGAAATGGTTGGTGCATGAATAATTGATTGGTGGCCACGAAGGTTTTTCAAACCTTGCCTAATTACCTGCCAACTTTGACAAACCTTCTCTCTCCATTGCACTATAAATAGGATTTCTTGGATGAGAAACCAATACACACATCAACACAATATCAGAAATTCTTATTCTATAATATTGTGAGTATTTCTCTTGAATATAAAGATACTTTGAGTGTAACTTTTGGTGTAAGATTTTCTCAGGATAATATCTGATATTTCAGTCAAATTTAGTTTCTACTAAGGTAAATGATATTATTTTATTTCAATACTTGTAAGAAATATCATTTTCTTTCATACTACATATTATGTAAGTGATATTATTTCATCTCATATTCCTAAATTAAAACTTACTATGGTAGGTATTTCTTCTATAATTCCTAAAATGATTAGAAATTCCTTAAGAATTGCGCTTCATCTAATATCATTTCACTAGAATATTGGTCTGAACTTTCTTATTAAATTTTAATATTTTCATTTCGGGGTACTATTCATGGGTACTATTCATACGGTACTATTCATACATACTATTCATACGGTTCTATTCATAAGTAATGTTCACAACAGAATTTAATTTTCTTTTCTGTCAAAATTATTTTTGATACATGAATATCATTCTTGAATTTTACTCTACAATAAGTTATCATGTTGACAATTTGAACATTTTTGAACTCGGGATAAATTAAATTATAAATCTCTAATATTTATCCTTGATCTCGCTTGATTGATTCTTTATATCATTGTCATCATCCTCATGCTTATATTGTGTTGAAAGTCATCTTTGGCCCGTAGTGTAAAGATGGTCTGTTGATTGGTATGATTATGATTAAGAATTATGTATTGGTATAATCATAACCTTTAATGTTACAGATAATGTTTTTGGTGAAAGTCCTCTTTGGCCCGTAGTGCATAGATGGATAGGTGTTTAGCTTGATCATGACCACTGGTGATACAAATGATTATCTTTGGCTCGTAGTGCATAGATAATTCGTTGATTGGAAATAATTATTAATTGGTGTTACATGGATAAAATATTGATGATGAACTTTTAAATCATAGAAGATAGTAGACATCATGCTCTATTTAACTCTTCTAATGGATTGTTGTTTCCGCTACAGTTGTTGATCTAAAACTTGTTATCTATTATATTCTATCATACCTATCGAGGACTAAGGATAATTTTTTCTACATTATCTTAGTCATAATATTCTTTACTGGGCTTGTTAAGCTCACCCTTTTCTTTTGGTTCCATTGTTCTTCTCAGGAGGCCAGAATGTAGCTGGGACTAGTCGGGGAGTGGAGTAATGGTTCAAGATAGTTATTATAGCAATCCTCACTATTTTGTAAAATAGTGTAACAATAATTGTAATGGGGATTTTATTTGAGTTTGGATATTGTCTACAAGACAATATTTGTATTAAAACTCACAGCTTATGTTTTGTCATATTTTACACGACAATTAATAGTTGTATAAATGAAGTTTGTATTTGAATTTTGTACCATGAATTTGGTGACTCAGAATAGGTTGTGTGGACCTATTTTGGGGGTGTCACAAGGTTCCTCAATTATAGAAGAGGAATTGGATAACGTTGACAAGAAGAAGTTATACTGAAAGACTATATGTCAAGCGCTAACTGGGAGGCAACCTAGGAATTTTTATATTTATTTTCTTTACTGTTAGTTATTTAGTAGATAGGAATCAAGTTATTATATTTGGCGGGTTCGACTAATGGCCACTACGATAAGGTATTCGAGGGTCTCACTTTATGAGCTGAATTACAGAATGTCCATTTGTCAAATCCTCAAATTTTCAACTAATTAGTTCTTTTATTTTGTCAATTTTTAGGATTTATTTACTTTATAAGTTATCTCATGATCCAAAGTGTTTACTCTAATCCATGTTGTCTCTCATCATTGTAGGTATTGGGTTTGTAGGTTGGAAGCATAGGAAAGTATCCAGTTGTGAGGCAGGACTGCATGAAAAAGAAGGATTTTTTTTTTTTCAAAACAGAGCTCTGCCCACCTTGGCGGGCATTTTTTGAAACTAGTATGCATACAAGCCAATCATGTATGATGATAAAGCATATACTTTGTAATCAATCTTATATATTTATTAATAAAAGTATTAATTTACTAAAGGTATTTAATTTATCTACATTGTGCTATTTTAATATATGTGATAAACTCAAAGTTTTAAGTAATGCTTTTAGAATCATAATGAGATCATTCTAATGAGATCTAAATTCTTAAATAGCTTAAAAACTAAAATGTTCCCAATCAATGGATTACTAAAAAGGGAATTAGTGAATCCGGATAGATTGGAACATACGTTACTTGCTCATTGGATGAGGATGGTTGATCTCATGATCATTTGTGTGGAGACACTAAAGCAAGTATGTAGGTGCTTATTGAAGAATAAGTTCACTGAACGTGACTCGCTAAGGAACCCCTAATGGAGTTTTACTTGTCTGTCAATAGGAATTCCTGAAGTGATAATAGTACAAGTAATCCTTAGACACGAGATTATCACAGTATCTTGTATATAATGATTTACACTTTGACTTATTGCTTATGACCCTTAGAATATATCAAAGGGTATGCTTGGGTGTAATAAATTATATATGGAGATAATAAATGATCAATAAAAAATCTACCACTTCTAGTAAAAGAAGAGATATGTCCTATGTGATTCGATAAATGACAACCCCGAAATCCTTGGCCAAGATGGAATGAAATTAGAAAGTAGTTTATACTTTGCATTCATAAGGAGTTGTGCATTTAGGAATCGAAATACATATAATTAAATAAAATAAGACTTGATAGTAATTCCATGTCTTATATTTAATTGGGACAATGTATGATGGAAGGATTGAATTGTATGGTAACTATTTACTCAAAGGTTCTTTTATGATTAATGTTGAAATTTATATTATCTGAAAAGTCATTGATCGCTAAGGAGGCTTATCCTTATTATAGAATAAATATTATTTAAATAAATTAATAGTTTAATTTATTTATTTAAATAAGATTAGAATTATTTTAATTCATTTACTCACAACCGGTTTAATATGGAGAACCTAAAGGGTCACACCATAAAAGGAAGAATAATTATTTAAGATGTTAATGGTATAATCGTAATAATATGTTAAGTATATTTAATTTAATCTATGGTGATAAAATAATTCAAATATCTTAATATTTATTATTTAATATTTTAGAAATATTAAATATATATTAATAAGAGAAGTTTTATTAATATTATTACAATTATTATTATTTTAATTTCTAAAGGAGTTTGGGAATTAATTTAATATTAGTACTCTCATTTATTCCTAATTAGATTAGGAGACAAATTAATTAAAAGAGTTTAATTAATTATCCCTAAAAAGATTAGGGAGTTTAATTAATTAAATAATATCCTATTTTAATTATATTAAAATAGGTTAACTTATATCTTTATGAGAGGAGTCATATATTAGATATCAGTGTGTGTGAGATACGTGATTCCAATTGTTGGAGAGTACGCACCTTTTTCTATAGAGATAGAAAACTAGGGTTTGAGCTAATACACCCTTCTTCTTGATTCTTGTTCTTCCTTGGTGGATCACCTCTAGAGGCCAAACACTTGGGTGGCTAACGTTGATCAAAGGAAGGAACCAAACCAGCGTAATCAAGGAGAGCACAAAGGAATAGGAGTTGAACTTGTACCTGAGAAAACTCAAATCTTCAAGGATATGATTCTGTTTCTCCTACTCTTTTATAGACTAATAATCAAAGCTCAAGAATGATCTTGGTTTATGGTTTTTAAGAAAATTTTAAATTCCATTTTTCATCGCATTTGTAACAACCCCAAAAATTTATACAATAATATTCTCCTTCTCGATCATTAGCAATACAACTTTACTCTATCTTTAAATCATTATTCAATATTAAAATCACTAAAAATGCAGAATATTTATACCTTTTATACATTTCCTTCTGCATTGCCCTAAATCATAACCTTTACATTACATCTCTTTGATTCAAATTTATATCATGAATCGTTACACAAAATGACTATACAAAGTCTTACATCATAAATAGATATCCAAATACACCGGATAGCTCAACTTACAATTCAACAACATGTTACATTCAAAATATTAAATACATATCTCATAAAACATAAGTAATCTTCACGAATATGGATCTCTATAATTCACTTAGCATATATCTTTACCTTGAAATCTTGAACTGCAAAAATAGTTATTTGCAAGGTTGAGCTCGACAGCCCAGCAAAATCTAACAGTTTTCATGCATCACGTAGCATATAATAACATGTTCAACATATATCTCATAAATATTGGACTAACATAACATACATGCTAAAGTTCATATAACAAGTATAAAGATTGAGTTCTTTACTCAATCAGCATGCTTTACTCAATCAACGTAGTCATAAGTTGAGTTTAACATTTCATACTTTCAATATATATATAACACATCATCCTCTTTGAAATAAAGATTTAAAACAGTTAATCATCAAGTTCACATAGCAAATAGGAACTAAAAGACATGCCTTGATCGTTGTTTACCAACAACAGTTTAACAACTTACAGTTATCTGCACTTCACGTGCCCTACACAATTATATAACCATACACATCAACTATTAGTCACATAGAAATGCATAATAGTGATAATGTAAACTTTACTCTACATCCCATAACTCTTTTTATTATCAATACACAATGTTCAATTTGATTGTGTTAACTTTTAACTTATATCTCACTATATTTCCTACTCGAAGTTCATTCAAGTGTTTAAGTCTTGCTAGAAATCATTATTTGTTTTATATTAACCCCATTTCATATCTTATAAAATTCATTTCATTTGACTTAAAACACTTTTTACCTTCATTAACACATGCCACGGCGTTTCGACATTTATTCGTCACACGTTCGATTTGTCTCTCTTGTGTATGCTTAGTATGCTTATACAACTTATCTAATACATCATTTATCGATGTTAAGTATCATTATATTTAATAACATTCTGGTTTTATAACTTAGAATAACATCTTTTATTATCAAAAGCACTACACTTGCATACGTGCATGCCCGACACCCTCCGATTGCCTCTGAAAACACAATAGTCCCAAAAATAGCCATCTTGATCCCTTCTAAAGACCTCAAATTAAAATTCTTAGAGAATAAAAGTTGTAGGTCTATTCGTCCTCGTTCCGGATCATATTGAATCGCCTCAATCGGAGTTCGTATGAAAATGTTATGCATATTTTACTAAAATAGGTCAAAACAGTCACACCAGACACAATATGGGCGCGATCGCGCCCATTTTCTCCCCCCATGCCAGCACCCGCACCATTAGGCAGTGCCCAGCTGTGCGCCCACTCTCCTGGGCGGCGCGCCCGTGGTCAGCCTTGCCCAATTTATAATTTTTGCCATTACTATCTCGTTTTAAGTCCGAATTAGTTGGTTTTCGATTCTATGGACTCGTAATTCGTAGAACTACAACATACTAAAATTATAACGATTTATAAAAATATTAACCAACCTAAAATTTGACCCAAAACACATGTTCATACTCCATTTTCTTGTTTTGGCATGTTAAGCGAATTCGATTGCCAAATCTTTATTTCTTAACCAATTGATCCCATTCCAACTACGTTGTTTTCGTTTCTTCACATGCTAACATAATCCCACATCAATTTACAGATTATAACACATATTAAACATGAAATTTTGTGCTTTCTAAATCTAATTTCATATAAACATATCACTGTTATTTAATTTTCTTCCTACAAATCGATTCTCACGAATTTGATCATCAAATAGTACTCACACCTGATGTTAACAGATTATAACACCATATACATATATATTTCAATCCAACATGATTAAGTAATTTACAAAAGATGATCATAGAAACTCAAAACATTACATTAGAAGTAGAATATACCTTCAAACCCTAGTTGTATGCTAGCAATAGATGATGTCAAGGCTTAGAAATTCCACCCCTACCTCTATACAATCTAAGAGAATTCTCTCTTTCACTGTATTTTTCTCTTGCTTTCTCCAACACTCTGTCTTAGTTAGTCTTTGGAAAATAAGACGCGTAAAAATATAAACTGATATGGCTTTCACCCACGTACTCTTCCGTTAGCAAAACAATACATCTGCGTCAGTTACAATAAGCCAAAGGCCACAAGGCCTTGTTTGGCTACACACAATTATCCCCCACTAGTTTATTTTAATAATATTATATTATATAGTTTTTATTTGTTACACATGTAGCCAACTTACATAACTTACAATGATAATTATAATAATTATAATTTTATTATAATTATTCTGATGATTAATAACTAATAAATAATCATATATCTAATTTAATTAATAAATTAGACCCAAACATCGCTTTATTTAATTTACTTATTTTCTTTAATATTAAACAACTCATTTAATTTAATTAATTCATTAAATTAAATATTCAAATAATAAAATTTACTTTTACTTTAACTTAATTATCATACGCACGTAACTAAATTATTATACCACAATTTCATAAATTATTTATTTTTCTTAATAAATAAATTATTTAAAATATTTATTTAATTCATTAAATATTTAAAATTAATTACAAAATTTATTTAATTTCTTTAATAGTTAACTTAACTATTAAAACTCACTTTCCCAATATATGAATATATATTTCTCTTCACACCAGATCATATATTTCAAAATATATAGCACGTATATATAAATACTCAAACTTAAAATATCTCATAATAATAATTTTAATTATTAAATTCCTATTTTAATAACTTATAAAAATTCGGGTTGCCACATCCTTCCCCCCTTATAAGGATTCCGTCCTCAGAATCAATTAAACCTCCCTTACTCGGTTTTCACCAAATCTCTTTTCAAAATTTATCATCGAATATCTTCAACACATTACCTTAATATAGGTTTTATTTATTACCACTACCACCATTCTTCATAATAAATTCTTGTAAATTTTTTCTCATAACCTTTACTTAGACTCAACTATATTTGAGTATTACATATTCTTTGACCCGCTTATTATCTTTCTCTAAGGATTATTATCATGTACAATATTCTCAAACTCTCGGGACATTACATTCACCCCTTCTTCTAAGAATTTTGTCATCGAAATTTTGACTTACTAATATTCGTTCATTCCATTTATCAAAATAGATTTTATGTTAATATCTATTTATTCATTAGGTTCTACAACCAAATTCTTTCTCTAAAGATCTTTCTAAGATCTTCATATTCCTCACATCTTCCTCTTCTAAGAGTTTCACATTTCTCTTCTTTCTGGAATTTCATTTCTTTCTTGAAATTATTATGTTTTGCTTAATTTTCTCATCATTTCCACTTTCACCTTTCAGAATAACAAGAACCTTCCACAATTGCTCAACAATTGGGAAGCGATATGAATAACAGAAATTTAAAAGATTCCAAATCATGCTGAGGGGTCATAAGACCTTGAACTACGTCCCTAGGTTATCAAGTATCTCAACTTGAACATTTAACAGTCATAAGACTATACGAACCTTGAACTCTTCTCCAGGTTTAACGGTGCATCACCACTGTAAACCGTCTTTAACAAAATGTTTAGCAATCACATAGACTGAAAACACTCTCTGCAAGTACTCTAGGTGATCAGCCTATCGTACCCCTACGCCGTGCACAACGTATTACATCTTAACATCGTAATGACTATATGTGTTACTTTCGAAACCATTGTCTCCGATAACATGTCCCCTTTTACAAGGTTGTTCACCTCAGCTTTTCAACATCTGAATCCGCACCAAAATAATTTGGTTTGGCATAACTTCTCGAGAAACGCTTGAATTTCATGAACATCTTTCAATATTCGTCTAGCTGAATCCAATATCATAGACTTCTACAACAATTCAAACATCAATCAAAATATACATATATATATATATATATATATATATATATATATATATATATATTCTCATATCTTAAAAAAGTCTAAAAAATCTTTTTATGGCGTTATGATTATGACGTTGTCATACTACATCTCACCATAGTGGGCTGACGATCATATGATCACATCCAACACCAGGTTCCATTGCAATGATGACTTCATCGTTTATCATATCACCCGATACACATAATTAAAATATATTTTAAAAATTTAAAAATCATTTTTTTATCTCACCGAAACAAACAGCATAGATACGTGAATAATAGCACTGTTTTAAAAATTCTTTGGTTCACTAGTGTGATCCAACATTTTTCAAAAATCAAAAGTTCAATCATCGGCACGAAGTCAATAAATCTCGAAAGTCTAGGCATAGCTAGCAGATTTAGAATATCTAATTTTCTCCATCAATTTCAATCTTTACTCCATTACCTCATTACTAACTAATTCTTATTATTTCTAGCACTACCAATACTCTTATAGTAAATATTCTTGTATTTCAACTTACAATCTTCCTATACCCCTAGTATAGTTCATCAAACTTACTACACATTAGAAATCCAGTAACTTGCCACAATAATATAAGTTTAAGAACTTATCCTAGTCAAACCATAGGCATCCATTCGCTGAGGGGTTCAAAACATACCATATTATTATGAGTCACGAACTTACCATATGCATTAGTTTTAAGAACCGCACCTAATTCTAATAATATCTGACTAATCTTAATAGTTTCAACTTTATATACACATGAGAAAAGAATCACCTTTTTGCCACATATACATTGATAGCGCGACACCAACATTCCAATGATTATCAATGTGATAAACTGAGCGCAAGCACAAAACCCTCGCCCATACAAAGGTTTGTATAACTCAGCCATCACATGAGTCCTCAATTAAAATCCCACATAACTCTATCTTGTTTATAACTTGCTCTTTACTCGATACAAATTTTTTGTACCTCATCATTTATAACTCCTCGCGAGTTTACCTCGTACTATTTCATAGTCCATTATCTTCATAGCATTAAGTTATAATTATTCAAACATTACAGACCATCTTTCTTTTATAATTTACACAGATCACGTCGTGATCTTATTTTATAATCATCTCCCTTTAAATTCTTTTCTTAACTCGTGATCGTTTTGTTTTACGATCCCCTTTCTTTCCTTTTTCATCATTTACGACATTATTCGTTATCTCGGCTATTGGAGTTAGGTAACACCCATTTCTTATATTTATATCTCTTCAAGATTCTTCTTTGAATTTTCTTATTTATATAACAATTCTTCCTTTAAGAATTTCTAACTTCATTTACATTGCTCAACATTTCATTTGAGTTCCACATTTTCATCATATGTATCCATTTTCTATACTTGGTACACATAGAGTCTCTAACAGTTTCAATATGGTACGCTGAGTGATTTCCCACAAACAACCAACAAACTAGGTTCGAGTTACTAGTTCGTATATACCTCCGCTCTATGAAGGAATCGTTTAGCCCAGATACCGTACATCAACTATTAAAGAGTACGATTGTACCATACTTAAATATAACTTTCTATTCTTTACTTCTTTATCATTCTCTTTTTATAGACATTGCCTATTTATTATCACCTTACATCCTTAATATTGGAGTTGGGTAACCCTAAATTCATATTCCTTATAACTCTGCGAGATTCTTCTTCGAATCCTATCACGCATGTTTTAATCCCTTCTTTATAAATTTCTTAAATTACTTCTTATTGTTCAAACTCTATCTGAGCTTATTCTTTATCATCTTCTCCTTTATTCTCTAAGGTTATAGCCTAGGGTACTCTTACCTAAGGTTTATAACCTACAGCTTTGATACCAACTGTAACGACCCCAAAAATTCATACAATAATATTCTCCTTCTCGATCGTTAACAATACAACTCTACTCTATCTTTACATCATTATTCGCTATTAAAATCACTAAAAATGCAGAATATTTAAAACTTTTATACATTTCCTTCTGCATTGCCCTAAATCGCAACCTTTAAATTACATCTCTTCGATTTAAATTTATGTCATGAATCGTTACAACAAAATGACTATACAAAGTCTTACATCATAAATAGATATCCAAATACACCGGATAGCTCAACTTACAATTCAACAACATCTTACATTCAAAATATTAAATACATTTCTCATAAAACATAAGTAATCTTCGCAAATATGGATCTCTATAATTCACTTAGCACATATCTTTACCTTAAAATCTTGACCTGCAAAAATGGTTATTTGCAAGGTTGAGCTCGACGACCCAGCAAAATCTAATAGTTTTCATGCATCACGTAGCATATAATAACATGATCAACATATATCTCATAAATATTGGACTAACATAACATACATGCTACAGTTCATATAACAAGTATAAAGATTGAGTTCCTTACTCAATCAGCATGCTTTACTCAATCAACGTAGTCATAAGTTGACTTTAACATTTCATACTTTTAACATATATATAACACATCATGCTCTTTGAAATAGATTTAAAACAGTTAATCATCAAGTTCACATAGCAAATAGGAACTGAAAGACTTGTCTTGATCGTTGTTCACCAATAACAGTTTAACAGCTTACAGTTATCTGCACTTCACGTGCCCTACACAATTATAAAACCATACACATCAACTATTAGTCACATAGCAACGCATAATATTTTTAATGTAAACTTTACTCTACATCTTATAACCCTTTTTATTATCAATACTCAATGTTCAATTTGATTGTGTTAACTTTTAACTTATATCTCACTATATTTCCTATTCGAAGTTCATTCAAGTGTTTAAGTCTTGCTAGAAATCATTATTGGTTTTATATTAACCCCATTTCATATCTTATAATATTCATTTCATTTGACTTAAAATACTTTTTACGTTCATTAACACTTGCCACGGCGTTTCGACGTTTATTCGTCACACGCCCGATTTGTCTCTCTTTTGTATGCTTATACAACTTATCTAATACAACATTTATCAACGTTAAGTATCATTATATTTAATAATATTCATGTTTTATAACATAGAACAATATCTTTTATTATCAAAAGCACTACACTTGCATACGTGCATGCCCGACACCCTTCGATTGCCTCTGAAAACACAATAGTATCAAAAATGGCCATTTTGATCCCTTCTAACAACCTCAAATTGAAAATCTTAGAGAATAAAAATTGTAGGTCTATACGTCCTCGTTTCGGATCATCTTGAATCGCCTCAATCGGAGTTCATATGAAAACATTATGCCTATTTTACTAAAATAGGTCAAAACAGTCACACCAGACACAATATGGGCACCATTTTCTACCCCATGCTAGCACGCCAGCACCATTAGGAAGTGCCCAGCCGTGCGCCCGCACTCCTGGGCGGCGCGCCCGTGCTCGGCCTAGCCCAATTTACAATTTTTGCCATTACTATCTCGTTTTAAGTCCGAATTAGTTGATTTTCGATTCTATGGACTCGTAATTCATAGAACTACAATATACTAAAATTATAACGATTTATAAAAACATTAACCAACCTAAAATTTGAACCAAAACAAATGTTCATACTCTATTTTCATGTTTTGACATGTTTAGCGAATTCGATTGCCAAATCTTTGTTTCTTATCCAATTGATACCATTCCAACTACGTTGTTTTAGTTTCTTCACATATTAACATAATCCCACATCAATTTACAGATTATAACACATATTAAATAAGAAATTTTGTACTTTCTAAAGCCAATTTCATATAAACATATCACTGTTATTTATTTTTCTTCCTACAAACCGATTCTCACGAATTTTATCATCAAATATTACTCACACCTGATTGCTAACGTATTATAACACCATATACATATATATTTCAATCCAACGTGATTAAGTAATTTACAAAAGATGATCATAGAAACTCAAAACATAACATTAGAAGTAGAATATACCTTCAAACCCTAGTTGTATGCTAGCAAGAGATGATGTCAAGGCTTAGAAATTCCTCTCATACCTCTAGACAATCTCAGAGAATTCTCTCTTTCACTGTATTTTTCTCTTGCTTTCTCCAACACTCTATCTTAGTTAGTTTTAGGAAAATAAGACGCGTAAAAATATAAACTGATATGACTTTCGCCCACGTACTCTTCCGTTAGCAAAACAATACGTCTGCGTCAGTTACAATAAGCCAAAGGCCTCAAGGCCTTGTTTGGCTACACATAATTATCTCCCAGTAGTTTATTTTAATAATATTATATTATATAGTTTTTATTTGTTACACATGTAACCAACTTACATAACTTACAATGATTATTATAATAATTATAATTTTATTATAATTATTCTAATGATTAATAAATAATAAATAATCATATATCTATTTTAATTAATAAATTAGACTCAAACATCGCTTTATTTAATTTACTTATTTTCTTTAATATTAAACAACTCATTTAATTTAATTAATTCATTAAATTAAATATTCAAATAATAAAATTTACCTTTGCTTTAACTTAATTATCATACAAACGTAACTAAATTATTATACCATAATTTCATAAATTATTTATTTTTCTCAATAAATAAATTATTTAAAATATTTATTTAATTTAATAAATATTTAAAATTAATTATAAAATTCATTTAATTTCTTCAATAGTTAACTTAACTATTAAACCTCACTTTCCCAATATATGAATATATATTTCTCTTCACACCAGATCACATATTTCAAAATATATAGCACGTATATATAAATACTCAAACTCAAAACATCTCATAATAAGAATTTTAATTATTAAATTCCTATTTTAATAACTTATAAAAATTCGAGTTGTCACATCCTTCCCCATTTATAAGGATTCCGTCCTCGGAATCAACGAAACCTCCCTTACTCGGTTTTCACCAAATCTCTTTTCAAAATTTATCATCGAATATCTTCAACACATTACCTTAGTATAGGTTTTATTTATTACCACTACCACCATTCTTTATAATAAATTCTTGTAAGTTTTATTTCATAACCTTTACTTAGACTCAACAATATTTGTGTATTACATATTCTTTGACCCACTCATTATCTTTCTCTAAGGATCATTATCATGTACTATATTCTCAAACTTTCGGGACATTACATTCACCCCTTCTTCTAAGAATTTCGTCCTCGAAATTTTGACTTACTAATATTCGTTCTTTCCATTTATCAAAATAGATTTTATGTTAATATCTATTTATTCATTAGGTTCTGCAACCAAATTCTTTCTCTAAGGATCTTTCTAAGATCATAATATTCCTCACCTCTTACTCTTTTAAGAGTTTCACATTTCTCTTCTTTCTGGAATTTCATTTCTTTCTTGAAATTATTATGTTTTGCTTAATTTTCTCATCCTTTCCACTTTCACCTTTCAGAATAACAAGAACCTTCCACAATTGCTCAATGATTGGGAAGCGATATGAATAACAGGAATTTAAAAGATTCCAAATCATGCTGAGGGGTCATAAGACCTTGAACTACGTCCATAGGTTATCAAGTATCTCAACTTGAACCTTTAACAGTCATAAGACTATACGAACCTTGAACTCTTCTCCAGGTTTAACGGTGCATCACCACTGTAAACCGTCTTTAACAAAATGTTTAGCAATCACATAGACTGAAAACACTCTCTGCAAGTACTCTAGGTGATCAGCCTATTGTACCCCTACGTCGTGCACAACGTATTACATCTTAACATCGTAATGACTATATGTGTTACTTTCGAAACCATTGTCTCCGATAACATGTCCCCTATTACAAGGTTGTTCACCTCAGCTTCTCAACATCTGAATCTGCACTAAAACAATCTGGTTTGGCATAACTTCTCGAGAAACGCTTGAATTTCATGAACATCTTTCAATATTCGTCTAGCTGAATCCAATATCATAGACTTCTACAACAATTCAAACATCAATCAAAATATACATATACATATATATATATATATATATATATATATATATATATATATATATATATATATATATATATATATTCTCATATCTTAAAAAAATCTAAAAAATCTTTTTATGGCGTCATGATTATGACGTTGTCATACTACATCTCATCATAGTGGGCTGACGATCATATGATCACATCCAACACCAGGTTCCATTACATTGATGACTTCATCGTTTATCATATCACCCGATACACATAATTAAAATATATTTTGAAATTTTAAAAATCATTTTTTTATCTCGCCGAAACAAACAGCATAGATATGTGAATAATAGCACTGTTTTAAAAATTCTTTGGTTCACTAGTGTGATCCAACATTTTTCAAAAATCAAAAGTACAATCATCGGCACGAAGTCAATAAATCTCGAAAGTCTAGCATAGCTAGCAGATTTAGAATATCTAATTTTCTCCATCAATTTCAATCTTTACTCCATTACCTTATTACTAACTAATTCTTATTATTTCTAGCACCACCAATACTCTTATAGTAAATATTCTTGTATTTCAATTTACAATCTTCCTATACCCCTAGTATAGTTCATCAAACTTACTACACATTGGAAATCCAGTAACTTGCCACAATAATATGAGTTTAAGAACTTATCCTAGTCAAACCATAGGCGTCCATTCGCTGAGGGGTTCAAAACATACCATATTATTATGAGTCACGAACTTACCATATGCATTAGTTTTAAGAACCGCACCTAATCCTAATAATATCTGACTAATCTTAATAGTTTCTAACTATCAAATATACACTTGAGAAAAGAATCACCTTTTCGCCACATATACATTGATAGCGCGACACCAACATTCCAATGATTATCAATGTGATAAACTGAGTGCAAGCACAAAACCCTCGCCCATACAAAGGTTTGTACAACTCAGTCATCACATGAGTCCTCAATTAAAATCCCACCTAACTCTATCTTGCTTATAACGTGCTCTTTACTCGATACAAATTTTTCGTACCTCATCATTTATAACTCCTCGCGAGTTTACCTCGTACTATTTCATAGTTCATTATCTTCATAGCATCAAGCTATAATTATTCAAACATTACAGACCATCTTTCTTTTATAATTTAAACAGATCATGTCGTGATCTTATTTTATAATCATCTCCCTTTAAATTTTTTTCTTAACTCGTGATCGTTTTGTTTTACGATCCCCTTTCTTTCATTTTTCATCATTTATGACATTATTCGTTATCTCGGCTATTGGAGTTAGGTAACTCCCATTTCTTATCTTTATATCTATTCAAGATTCTTCTTTGAATTTTCTTGTTTATATAACAATTCTTCCTTTAAGAATTTCTAACTTCATTTACATTGCTCAACATTTCATTTGAGTTCCACATTTTCATCATATGTATCCATTTTCTATACTTGGTACACATAGAGTCTCTAACAATTTCAATATGGTACGCTAAGTGGTTTCCCACAAACAACCAACAAACTAGGTTCCGAGTTGCTAGTTCGTATATACCTCCGCTCTATGAAGGAATCGTTTAGCCCATATACCGTACATCAACTATTAAAGAGTACGATTGTACCATACTTAAATATAACTTTCTATTCTTAACTTCTTTATCATTCTCTTTTTATAGATATTACCTATTTATTATCACCTTACATCCTTATTATTGGAGTTGGGTAACCCTAAATTCAAATTCCTTATAACTCTGCGAGATTCTTCTTCGAATTCTATCACGCATATTTTAATCCCTTCTTTATAAATTTCTTAAATTACTTCTTATTGTTCAAACTCTATCTGAGCGTATTCTTTATCATCTTCTCTTTTATTCTCTAATGTTATAGCCTAGGGTACTCTTACCTAAGGTTTATAACATACAGCTTTGATACTAACTGTACCGACCCCAAAAATTCATACAATAATATTCTCCTTCTCGATCGTTAATAATACAACTCAACTCTATCTTTACATCATTATTCGATATTAAAATCACTAAAAATGCAGAATATTTAAAACTTTTATACATTTCCTTCTGTATTGTCCTAAATCGCAACCTTTACATTACATCTCTTCGATTCAAATTTATATCATGAATCGTTACAACAAAATGACTATACAAAGTCTTACATCATAAATAGATTTCTAAATACACCGGATAGCTCAACTTACAATTCAACAACATGTTACATTCAAAATATTAAATACATTTCTCATAAAACATAGGTAATCTTCGCGAATATGGATATCTATAATTCACTTAGCACATATCTTTACCTTAAAATCTTGACCTGCAAAAATGGTTATTTGCACGGTTGAGCTCGACATCCCAGCAAAATCTAACAGTTTCATGCATCACGTAGCATATAATAACATGCTAACATATATTTCGTAAATATTGGACTAACATAACATAAATGCTACAGTTCATATAACAAGTATAAAGATTGAGTTCCTTACTCAATCAACATGCTTTACTCGATCAACGTAGTCATAAGTTGACTTTAACATTTCATACTTTCAACATATATATAACACATCATGCTCTTTGAAATAAAGATTTAAAACAGTTAATCATCAAGTTCACATAGCAAATAGGAACTGAAAGACTTGCCTTGATCGTTGTTTACCAATAACAGTTTAACAGCTTACAGTTATCTGCACTTCACGTGCCCTTCATAATTATAAAACCATGCACATCAACTATTAGTCACATAGCAATGCATAATATTTTTAATGTAAACTTTACTCTACAGCTCATAACCCTTTTTATTATCAATAAACAATGTTCAATTTGATTGTGTTAACTTTTAAGTTATATCTCATTATATTTCCTACTTGAAGTTCATTCAAGTGTTTAAGTCTTGCTAGAAATCATTATTGGTTTTATATTAACACCATTTCATATCTTATAATATTCATTTCATTTGACTTAAAATACTTTTTACGTTCATTAACACTTGCCACGGCGTTTCGACGTTTATTCGTCACACGCCCGATTTTTCTCTCTTGTGTATTCTTATATAACTTATCTAATACATTATTTATCAATGTTAAGTATCATTATATTTAACAACATTCATGTTTTATAACTTAGAACGACATCTTTTATTATCAAAAGCACTACACTTGCATACGTGCATGCCCGAGACCTTCCGATTGCTTCCAAAAACACAATAGTCCCACAAATGGCCATTTTGAATCCTTCTAACGACCTCAAATTGAAAATCTTAGAGAATAAAAGTTGTAGGTCTATTCGTCCTTGTTCCGGATTATCTTGAATCACCTCAATCGGAGTTTGTATGAAAACTTATTCATATTTTACTATAATAGGTCAAAACAGTCACACCAGACACAATATGGGCACGACCGCGCCCATTTTCCCCCCATGCCAGCACGCCCTGTACCATTAGGCAGTGTCCAGCCATGCGCCTGTGCTCTTGGGTGGCGCGCCCGTGCTCGGCCTCGCCCAATTTACAATCTTTGCCATTACTATCTCGTTTTAAGTCCGAATTAGTTGGTTTTCGATTCTATGGACTCGTAATTCATAGAACTACAACATACTAAAATTATAACGATTTATAAAAACATTAACCAACCTAAAATTTGACCCAAAACACATGTTCATACTCTATTTTCATGTTTTGACATGTTTAGCGAATTCGATTGCCAAATCTTTGTTTCTTAACCAATTGATACCATTCCAACTACGTTGTTTTCGTTTCTTCACATATTAACATAATCCCACATCAATTTACAGATTATAACACATATTAAACAAGAAATTTTGTACTTTCTAAAGCCAATTTCATATAAACATATCACTGTTATTTATTTTTCTTCCTACAAACCGATTCTCACGAATTTTATCATCAAATAGTACTCACACCTGATTGTTAACAGATTATAACACCATATACATATATATTTCAATCCAACGTGATTAAGTAATTTACAAAAAATGATCATCGAAACTCAAAACATAACATTAGAAATAGAATATACCTTCAAACCCTAGTTGTATGCTAGCAAGAGATGATGTCAAGGCTTAGAAATTCCTCTCCTACCTCTAGACAATCTCAGAGAATTCTCTCTTTTACTGTATTTTTCTCTTGCTTTCTCCAACACTCTGTCTTTGTTAGCCTTAGGAAAATAAGACGTGTAAAAATATAAACTGATATGGCTTTCACCCACGTACTCTTCCGTTAGCAAAACAATACGTCTACGTCAGTTACAATAAGCTAAAGGCCACAAGGCCTTGTTTGGCTACACACAATTATCCCCCAGTAGTTTATTTTAATAATATTATATTATATAGTTTTTATTTGTTACACATGTAACCAACTTACATAACTTACAATGATTATTATAATAATTATAATTTTATTATAATTATTCTAATGATTAATAAATAATAAATAATCATATATCTATTTTAATTAATAAATTAGACTCAAACATCGCTTTATTTAATTTACTTATTTTCTTTAACATTAAACAACTCATTTAATTTAATTAATTCATTAAATTAAATATTCAAATAATAAAATTTACCTTTGCTTTAACTTAATTATCATACACACGTAACTAAATAATTATACCACAATTTCATAAATTATTTATTTTTCTCAATAAATAAATTATTTAAAATATTTATTTAATTTAATAAATATTTAAAATTAATTACAAAATTTATTTAATTTCTTCAATAGTTAACTTAACTATTAAACCTCACTTTCCTAATATATGAATATATATTTCTCTTCACACCAAATCACATATTTCAAAATATATAGCACGCATATATAAATACTCAAACTCAAAATATCTCATAATAAGAATTTTAATTATTAATTTCCTATATTAATAACTTATAAAAATTCGGGTTGTCACAGCTTTCGCTTAATTTATGTGATTTGATTGCTTGCTCTTATTTTTAGCAAACCTAACAGTGGTATCATAGACAATCTTGTGCTAATTATCAGTCTTTGTGATTTTACATATGTGCAATATGCGATTGGATCGAATTCTGGGTAATAGAAAAAGTTTTCTGTTTCTACGATGTGGCGCAGCTGCGCTGTCTCTAGTTCATTCTGAAGTGCAGCTACGCCGTCTCCCAGATCCAGTTTCCTGGATGAGCAGCGCAGCTACGCCGTGACCCAGTTCATTCTGGGTGCAACTGCGCCGTTTCTTGGAAATCAGCTTCTGGCCTTGAAGCGTAGCTGCGCCGTGACCCAGTTCATTCTGGGCGCAGCTGTGCTCTTGGGCAGAATCTGAAAAACTTTTATTTTCTTTAATTAAATAAATGGTTTATTTAATTGATAAAAGTTTACGATAAAGATGTTTATTTTATATGAAATATGATTTCAGATTTGCTAAAAAATTTTAAAGAGTTTAATTTGGATTTGGTTTTTGATTAAAATAAAAGAGTTTATTTTGTTTCAAAACTAAAGTTTAGCAAAGTTTTGCCCATTAATTGGTATTAATGCATATAAGATGGATTTATTTTTATGAGGTGAATGTTATTTATTGATGCATATGTTGATATGTATGATAATAAATGAGATTGATTATGGACTATGACCAATGTGATTGGATTTTATTTTGGATGGATGCTTGAATATATGTGTTTTATTAAATGGGGTCTGTGTTTCTCGTCTTTTTTTGGTTTTCTTCTTATTGTAAATTCTACCTCTCTCCTATGTTCTTCCCTTTGACTGTTGATTAAGGTTTCTACTTAAATAAAATAGTTTATATAATATGATTAGTAAGAATTTCACGAAGAACCGGAGATCAAGGAGCAAGGAGCGCTTGAAGACCCATTTGTAATGGAGTCCGAATTTAAATTTAATAGTTATATTTAAATATTTATTCTTGCACCCTAGGGTTTGACATTTTGGTTCACTTGATGGTTCTAGTGAACCAAACTAGAATAGAAGTCTATAATCAATCCGGGTAGAATATAGTATTATATACTGGCATGCTAGTATTATATATATATATATATATATATATATATATATATATATATATATATATATATATATATATATATATATATATAATGCAAACATGCTTCGCATGTTTAATAATATGACGCGTATTTTATATGTATATGTGCGTGCTCGCTAAATAAGATGAGACAAATAATAACAAACCCCTCAAAGAATTTATATTAAGTCCTAAGCGTTTAAAGATATTTAAAATATCGAACGTCGCCTTCTAGCATGATAAAATTAATAGAGTATGAAATATTTAATATGAGTTTGTTGTGTCACCACAAGGCAAGTATTAAGTATTTAAGATGTTAATTTATCACATTTGATGCTTATAAAGAAAATTAAACAATATTATTTTGTTGTGTCCCCACAAGGACAATAGTTTTCTTTTTTGAATATATGGAAGTGCTAGGTTAGATTTAACTTAGATAATTTTAATTCGGATGTGCCACCACTTGATCAAAATAATCTAAGAGGCAAAAGATAAGGAGTTACATGATGATGTAATTGACAAGGAGTTGTCTACCTATTTATTTATATATAGTTTGTTGTGTCACCACAAGGCTATATATATTATAAATGAGACCCTTATTCTCACTAGCAAAGACTTTAATTAGATTTTGCAGAACTGTATATATGAGGGTAATATAGTTTGAAGAAAATAGTGGGAGATACTAATATAAAATAATACCTAATTTATTTTGGTAATATAAATTAATTAATGAATGTTTGCTAAGATGTTGTTTTATCACATGCAGAAATTTGAAAAATGTCACACTCACTAATTTCACTGCGTAGCATACTTGATGCTAACAAACTGACCGGACCGAATTACACAGACTGGTTAAGGAATCTGAGAATTGTTCTCACTGCTGAAAAGATTTCTTCTGTCCTAAATTCACCCGTACCTGCAAAAGTTGCAGAGACAGCCTCTGAGGAATAGATTGATACTTTTAAACAGTGGCAAGATGATGAATCTGTGGCTCAATGCATCATGCTCACATCTATGAGTAATGAGCTTCAACATCAGCATGAAACCATGGATGTTCCTATTATGCTGCTGCACCTGCAAGAGCTATATAGTGAGCAAAGTAAGACAACTAGATATAAAATATCTAAGGAGCTCTTCTAATCTCTGATGACCGAGGGTACTACTGTTGAGACTCATATCTTAAAGATGATCAATCTGATTGAACGTCTTGAACAACTTGGGTTCGTCATGGATGGGGAATTGAGTCAAGATTTAGTCTTACAGTCACTCCTAGATACATTCTCACAATTTATTGTGAATTTTCACATGAATAAGTTAGATGTAAGCTTGCCTGAATTACTTAACATGTTGAAAACTGTTGAAGGTCACTTCCCATCCAAGAAGGACCATGTCTTAATAGTAGATGATTCTTCCAAGAAAAGGAAGAGATCCAAGGTATCTTCTCAAAAGAAGAAATCTAAGAAGGCTAAGGGTAAGGTAAAAGTGAATGATCTAAAGAAACCTGATCCAACTAGTAAAGGAATTTGCTTCCATTGCAACAAGCCGGACCACTGAAAGAGGAACTGCAAGTATTATCTTGCGGAGCAAAAGCAGAAGAAGCTTGGAGAAGCTTCGAATCCTAATCAAGGTTTGTTTATGATTGAAATTAATTTTTTTGAAAGTCAATCTTCTACTTGGATATTGGATACCGGCTGTGGTTCTCACATATGTAATAATATGTAAGGACTAGTCAGAAGTAGAAAGCTGTGCAAGGATGAGGTCTTCCTACGAGTGGGAAATGGAGCAAAGGTTGATGCATTAGCTGTAGAGACTTATTGTATAGTGCCTACGGGCAAGTTCATTAATTTAAATAATTGTTATTTTGTTCCAACTATCATTAGAAACATTATTTTAATTTCTGTATTGGATATGGATGGTTTTGACATTATAATAAAGAACAACAGTTGTTTTATTTATAATAATAATGTTTTATATGGTGTTGGAAATTTGCGAAATAGATTTTATATACTTGACTTGCATGAAAATATACTTCAAATCGAACAAACTAAGAAAAGGAAAAGAGATGATGTTAATTATACATATATGTGGCACTGTAGACTTGGTCATATTAATGAAACCAGATTATCCAAGTTGTATAAATATGGGCTCCTAGAGCTATCAGATTATGAATCATATCCAACTTGTAAATCTTGTCTCATGGGAAAAATGACTAAATCTTCTTTTAGTGGAAAAGGAGAAAGAGTTACAAAGTTGTTAGCGTTGATACACACAGATCTATGTGGACCTATGACAACGACTACACGAGGAGGGTATTCTTATTTTATTACATCCAGTGATGATCACTTAAGATTTGGATATGTGCATTTAATGAAATACAAATATGAATCATTTGAAAAGTTCAAAGAGTTCAGAAGTGAAGTAGAAAAATAAAATGGTAAAAGTATTAGGATTCTTCGATCGGATCGAGGTGGTGAATACTTAAGTAGTGAGTTTCTCAATTGTCTCAAAGAAAATGGTATAATCTCACAATGGACTCCACCAGGGATACCATAGCTCAATGGTGTATCTTAAAGGAGAAATTAAACATTGTTAGACATGATTCGTTCTATAATGAGTTTTACCGATCTTTTGGTGCCATTCTAGGGATATGCCCTAGAATCGGATGCATACCTACTTAACAAGGTACCTACCAAATCTGTCCCCAAAACCCCATATGAGTTATGGACAGGGAGGAAACCAAATCTTAAGCATGTTAAGACTTAGGGTTGTCCAACTTATGTCAAAAAATTTGAAAACAATAAGCTAAATACTAGATCTGACAAGTGTATATTTGTGGGATACCCTAAAGAAATATCAGGGTATTATTTCTATCATCCAACTGATCAAAAGATGTTTGTTGCGAAACATGCTACCTTCTTGGAAAAGGAATTTATCCTTGAAGGGGTCAGTGGGAGTAAGATATATCTTGAAGAAGTTCAAGAACCACAAAATACTAAAGATCAAAGTCAGGTACCTAACCAAGTGGAAGAACCTATTGTAACACACCCTATTCATAAATCTGGAAGAGTACCGAAGATACCTGATAGGTATGGATTCGTCATAGAGGATGATGATGAGGTATGCATTATAGATGATGATCATCCATTGAATTATGAACATGCTATGAGTAGTAAAGACTTAGAGAAATGGCAAGAAGCCATGAAATCCGAAATGGACTCCATGTATGAAAACTAAGTATGGACTTTGGTTTCACCACCTGAAAGCATTAAGCCTATTGGGTGTAAATGGGTCTTTAAAAGAAAGACAGGAGCAGACGGAAAGGTAGAGACCTCTAAGGCCCAACTAGTCGCAAAAGGTTTCAAACAAAGACAAGGAGTTGACTATTACAAAACCTTATCACCAGTAGCGATGCTCAAGTCTATTCGAATTTTGCTTGCGATTACAGCTTACCACGACTACGAAATCTGGCAGATGGATGTGAAAATGACCTTCCTCAATGGGAAACTTGAGAAGGATGTGTATATGACACAACCAGAGGGATTTGTTTCAACGTTTGGAACAAATCAAGTTTGTAAGCTACAACGATCCATTTATGGATAGAAGCAATCTTCTCGTAGATGGAATATCCGTTTTGATGAGACAATCAAAGAGTTTGCTTTTTAAAAAAATGAGGATGAACCATGTGTGTACAAGAAGGTTAGTGGGAGAGCTGTTTCATTCTTTGTATTATATGTTGACGATATATTACTGATAGGGAATGATATTCCTATGCTTCAATCAATTAAAATCTGGTTATCTAAACACTTCTCCATGAAAGACTTAGGAAAAGCATCCTATATTTTGGGGATAAATATCTATAGAGATAGATCTAAAAGGATGCTTGGCTTGTGTAATAACCAAGAATTTCTGTGGTACATTGTAAATAAATATATTAAATAATTTGTAATATATTATGGATGATTAAGTGATTATGTGAATAATGTGCTATAATATTTAAAGGAAGTCTCACTAGTAAGTTAAATAAGTTAGTGAACTAACCTAAGTATTTTAATAATCTAGAAAATAGATTTAAGGTGCTAAACCCTAATTAAACACTCAATAAATTTGAATAAGACAAGTCTATTTGGGTTATGTAAGTTAATTAGCATTATTGATCAATGAGAATGTGTAAATATCAATAATAATGAGTAATAGTTCATGTGATAATAGGGTTAATATTACTAAGGATGACAAGTAATTTAAACAACCCCAATAATTTATGTGACTCCCCCAAAATAGGTATACAACACCCATTCTGAGTCACCAAATACATGGTACAGAAAGCAAACAACAACTTCAATAATACAATTGTCGTGCAAAATACGACAACACATACTGTGAGTTTAAATACAAATATTGTCTTCTAGACAATATCCACACTCAAATAAGTCCTCAATACAATTATTCAAATACTATTTTACAGAAATAGTGAGGACTACTAAAACATCTTTCTAGAACCATCACTCCATACCCCGACTAGATCCTGCTATGTTCTCACCTCCTGAGAAGAAAAATGGAACAAAAGGAAAAGGGTGAGCTCAACTAGCCCAGTAAAGAATATTATGACTAAGATAATATACAACAAATTATCATTAGTATTCAACAGGAAAAAATCTGATAGAATATAATCGACAACAAGTTTTAGATCAACAACTGCAGCGAAAACAGCAAACTATTAGAAGAGTCAAGTAGAGAATGAAGTCTACTATCTTCTAAGATTTAAAAGTTCATCATCAATATTTTATCCCTGTAACATCAATTAATAATCATCTTTATCCAAATATTCATCTTTGCACTACAGGCCAAAGATATTCATTTGTATCACATGTCAGTTATGTTCATCTCAACACCTGTTCATCTTTGCACTACAGGCCAAAGATATTCATCAAGTAATCATACATCTTTGCATTACAGGCCAAAGATATTCAGTAATATCATCATTTAGGACTGAGGATGATAAAAAATATCTTAAAGAGAACGAATCCAGTGAGATAGAAGGACAAATAGTAGGGATTCATATAACAGTTTATCCAAGATCAATAATACTTCATAATAATCAATTGTGAAGCAGAATTCAAAAATAAAGATCAAAACATAGATACAATCAAAGATAGTAACCATAATAGACATCTTGGACAAAAAGGAAAAATTTTATTTTTCGGTGAATAGTGTCGTATTCATGAATAGTGCCGTATACGTGAATAGTAACGTATACGTGAATAGTAACCCCGACATAAAAAGTTCCAAATTTGATAAAAAGCTCATATCAATATTTCAGCATAATGATATTGAAGAAAATAATATCATTTAAGAAGAAAATAATATCCCTTACCTCAAAATATCAGTACTTCTGGTCAGAATACCAGTATAAGGCTGAAAGAAACTTGCTCTGATGAATAGAAACTCTCAAAGTATCTAAATACTCACAAAATACACTCAATAATCTAGAGAGAGAAAGAGAGAAAACTTGTTTCTGGTGTGATTTTCAATTATAACTTAGCCCTCTATTTATAGGAAAATGTTAGCACGCCGAAGCAGACTTAACCTGCAACCTGATGGCTTTACCTGCTACTATTCCCACCCACCACATTTGAATAAAAATCTCAGCACATTTCTTCACCAACCAAGAGTGAGCCCCACCAATTCTAGAATTTTCTACCAAAATGATTAACTCCGAAAATTCAACAATTTCTGAACCAGTCATCTCGTAAAATTCATAATAAATCATACGTTCATTTTTAACGGTTCAAAATTTGTGGACATATACACAACTTATATATGTATAACATATCCAAAAATTACCACGATCCAACGGTCGGATTAAAAATTATAACCCCCGCAAAATATCTCAAAAACCCTGATTTTTAATACCTCCATTCCGACAAAAATACTGATAAAAACCTCAACATTAACTCCTTCATTTTTAACCACAAAAATATATCCCTCATTTATATCCACAAAAAATAAATATTTCCTTATCATATGAATCAATAATTAATTATTCACAAATAATATTACAGAATCACATTTATGACAACCAGACCGTTCCTAGGAAAGAGGGGGCTTTCCAATAAGGATTTTTCCTTACTGGCGCGCAATTAGATGACCAAACCTCTCCTTAGACAGAACTTTCTAAACATTGCCAATAATGTTATCTAATAATATTTTTCAAATAATATGAATTATTGATCTGATAAAGGAAAATACTGTGCAGCAACAATTATTGAAACAACAATAATATAAAATATCAACGCAGCAATTATTAAATCAATAAAATAAAATATTGAATAATAACTACTGTAACAATTATTGAGTAGTGCATTCTTACGTAAGAATCAATAATTGGTGCAATACCGTGTGCTACTATATTTTAACCACCGGATATTCCAACAGTATTAACGGTAACAACTACGTCGTTATTTATAAACAACTTATACTTGTCGTTTTCTTCATCCAATCGCTTTTCGTTATGGGGCCCACACAAGGCTGCGCCGTCGTACAAATATTTCCCGACAGCAAGAATATTCCACGACCAAACGAATATTCCCGGACAAAATGAATATTTTATAACCACTTGCTTATTTTGCAAAATTTTCACATTTCACCCATAACCAAAGTATTATATCAAATTAGCCCCTTATTATTCACAATAATATTTAGAGAAAATTTGATTTTATTCATTAATAAGCTGGGGTCTTACAATTTATTTAAGCATTGGACTTGTAGATAATTTGATTGTTAAGCTAGCCCAATATTAAATTTAATGGGCAAGTATGCTAGTAGCACAATTATTTAATTATGGAGGCCCAAGTTCATGTTAATTTGTAAGCCAAACTAGTTAATTTCAAGCCCAAAACATCTAATATAATGACCCAACTTGTAGCCCAATTAAGGAGGGATATGTTGGACTTTTAATGTACTAAATAAAGAATTAAAAAGAAAACAAATTTAGTGCAAAGAGTGGCCACACGGCCGTCTAAGCAAGGAGGGGAAAAGGGGGGATGAATGTCATCATTGCATACTCCTAATTTTCCAAAGATAAGTACAAGATGGGCTAGGTGCCAACTTTAGTATGGAGCCACCCTATTTTGCCAAGATTACAAGTTATATGTTGAGAGAAGGGAAGAGATATGCTAGTAAATAATGTATAGATATACTAATGTATCTATAGATAATTTTTTCTCCAACACTTAATCACATTCTCTTTCATCTTTTATTTTATTTTATCTTACTTTGTCTTAAGCTAGCAAAGCAAAAACATAAGAGAGAGAGAGAGAGAAATTTGGTGGAGAGAAGGAGAGAGAGAGGAAGGAGATACACCATTGATGCACCCAAACTTTACCTTCTACTTTGGAAGAGAAAGAAAGTGTTCTCAAAGATCAAGGTGAAAACTACACTAGCTTATTTTTTTATTTTGTTTGATTTTGGTTAGATAAGGTTTAGGATCTTGAGGTCTAAAACCCTATATCTACATGTTTTATATGGTTTCATGTATGGTTCTTGTGACGCCCCCAAAATTAGGTATACATCACCCATCTTGGGTCGTCAGATACATAGTATAAAATACAAATACAACTTACTAATACAACTGTCGTGTACAATACGACAAAACATAAACTGTGAGTTTGAATACAAATATTATCTTCTAGAGAGTATTCATACTCAAAAGGAGTCCTCATTACATTTATTAACACACCATTACATAGAATAGTGAGGACTACTAACTGATACTATCATTCGGACCATCACTCCGTTCCCCGACTTGCCCCAGCTACGTTCTCATTTCCTGAAGAGAACAGTGAAAGAAAGGGTGAGCTCAACTAGCCCAGTAAGAAATATTATGACTAAGATAATGCAGAATAAATTATCATTAGCCTTCAACAATGTTAAACTGATAAAATATAATAGACATCAAGTTTAACTGCAGCGGAACAAGCAATCCATTAAAAGAGTCAAGTAGAAAATAAACTCTACTATCTTTTATGATTTAAAAGGTTTTTCAACACTGTGATCGCTGGGACTCAGCTTAATAAAATAATCCACATCATCGAATCACCCCTGCACTACGGCTAAGGATATTCGTGCATTCATTAATAGTCATGATCATGCCAACAACTGTCCATCAATGCACTACGGGCCAATGAGGACTTTTACCATATCATTTGTAACATTACGGTCATGATTATACCAAATAATCCCTGGTCATAATCATACCAAGTCCATCTATGCACTACAGGCCACAGATGACTTTCAACATTTTATAAACGTGAGGATGATGATAATGATATAAGAATTCAATAAAACAAGTTCAAGAATTAATTTATCCAGGAATTAACAACGTCCAAATTGTCAACATGATACGGCTTTGTGGAGTAAAATTCAAGAATGATCAGGAGAATATTTTCATGAATAGATACTAGATGAAGCGCAAATATCAAGGATATTTCACTAATTTCATGGAGTATAGAAGTCAAAACTTAACCAACTGAGTACAATAAAGAATGGAATAACAAAAGAAATCACTATGCATACAATAGACCGCACAGACAGGTTATTTCAGCAAAGTAATAAATAATGGAACCAGGTCCGGCGTAAACGCACAGACAGGATATTCCGACGGAATAATAAAGAACAGTATAATAAATAATGGAACCAGGTCCGGTGTAAAACACACAGACATGATATTCCGACAGAATAATAATAAAGACGGAACCAGGTCCGGTGTAAAACACACAGGCAGGATGTTCTAACAGAATAATAATAAAAACGGAACCAGGTCCGGTGTAAAACACACAGACATGATGTTCCAACAGAATAATAGAAGAATGTCACCAAGTATAGGGTAGACCGCGTATACAGGTTATTCCAACAGAATAATAAGAAATGGAATAACAACAGTTCTCTTCATGAATAAGAAAGAATAACACCCCTTACCTTAAAAGAACTGGATATTGGAAAAGTGAAGTAGCAGAATACTTTTATTCTCTCCCTCTTATTTTCTCTATACTTTCTCTCTCTATAGCTTGAATGAATTTGTGAAAAATAATGAAGCCCTAGGCCTCTATTTATAGAAAAACTGAGGGTGGCTCTTGGTCTTAACGAAGGGTCAAATGACTCTTGGTCTTAACGAATAGTCAAATGACTCTTGGTAATATTGAAGGGACAACTACTATTGACGAAAGTAATTACTATTAACCAAGGTAAATACTATTGACGAAGGTAATTACTATTGACCAAGGTAAATACTATTGACCAAGGTAAATACTATTGACGAAGGTAATTACTATTGACCAAGATAAATACTATTGACCAAGGTAAATACTATTGACGACAGTAATTACTATTGACGACGGTAATTACTATTGACGACGGTAATTACTATTGACGAAGAGACTCTTAGATGATGACATATGACCCCCCATAAAATAACCAAACTTACCACAACGTCTCAATTATTGATTTAATAATATAACATATTATACAGATGATACTATGACAATAATTTAAGAAATATGATGCAGCAATTACTGTAGCAATAATTGAGTATAGCTGAGTGACTTCTCACGTAAGCATCAATAATCAATACCGTGTGCTACTATGCAACCACGCGTATTACTGTACTTTTACTACCGGGTAGTTCAACAGTTTTAACGGTTTTAACGGTAACACCTCAGTCGTTATTTTTATAGAAAGATAATTCTGTCGTTTTCTCAATCCGACAATAATTCCGTTGTGGGGTCCACCAATGATTGTGCCGTTGTACGAATATTCCCTGTTAAAACGAATATTCCCCGACCAATCGAATATTATATAACAACTTGCGTACTTTGCAAAATTTATAAATATTACCCACAACTATAACATTATATCAAATTAACTCCATAATATTCAAAAATGATATTTATAGAAAATACATCTTTATTTATAAAAGTTGGGGTCTTACAACCTCCCCTTCTTATGAAATTTCGCCCTCGAAATTAGGGTACGTACCTGGTATGTCGAAGAGGTAAGGATACCTTGATTTCATTTCAGATTCTAACTCCCAGGTCATTTCCTCAACATCGTGGTTTCTCCACAAAACTTTGACTTGAGGTATAACCTTGGAGCGTAGAATATGTTCCTTCTTATCCAAGATTTGAACAGGAACTTCTTCATACGTCAAATCTTCCGCTATTTCGTCCGGTTCTAACTCAATAATGTGGTTCGGGTCTTCCACATATTTGCGTAACATGGATATGTGAAAAACGTTATGAACACGAGACATACTTGGCGGTAAAGCGAGTCTATAAGCCACAGTTCCTACTCGATCGAGGATTAAAAATGGACCGATGAATCGAGGATTGAGCTTTCCTCTCTTTCTAAATCTCGTAACTCCTTTCCATGGAGCAACACGTAAGAACACATGATCTCCTACATCAATTTCACGTCCTTTCGATGAAGATCAGCATAACTCTTTTGTCGATCTTGTGAGGTTTTTATACGTTGTCGGATCGTTTGAATCTTTTCTGTAGTCATACGTACCAACTCCGGTCCCAACAACGTTGCTTCACCCACCTCATCCCAGCATACTGGAGAACGACATTTTCTTCCATACAATGCTTCGAATGGAGCCATGCCAATACTTGCTTGATAACTGTTGTTGTAGGAAAACTCCACCAATGGTAAGAACTTGTCCCAACTTCCCCTGAAGTCAAAGACACAGAGTCTTAATAGATCTTCAAGAGTTTGAATAGTCCTCTCTGATTGTCCGTCCGTCTGAGGATGATATGCTGAACTAAATCGTAAATCCGTGCCCATAGCTTTTTGTAAACTAACCCAAAATCGTGAAGTGAATCTTGGGTCTCGATCAGAAACAATGGATACTGGCATACCATGCAGTCTTACAATCTCGTTTATGTACATACGAGAAAGACGTTCAAGTGTATAAGTTTCTCGTATCGGTAAGAAATGAGCAGACTTGGTCAATCTATCAACAATGACCCAAATCGCATCTATACCTTGAGAAACCTTAGGAAGACCGATAATGAAATCCATGGTAATGTGCTCCCACTTCTATTCTGGAATTTTAAGTGGTTGCAATGGACCTTTTGGTACTTGATGCTCCGCTTTGACTCGTTGACAAGTTAGACACCTTGAGATAAACAACGCTATCTCTCTCTTCATATTGCTCCACCAAAATGTATGACGAAGATCATGATACATTTTGGTACTTTCAGGATGGATTGCAAACGGTGTGTTGTGCGCCTCCATCATGATTTCATACTTTAAATCAGGGTTGTTAGGAACACAAAGTCTGGAGTTGACTCGAAGTATTCCTTCTTCATCGATTCTTGCTTCCGGCATAGCACCTTCTTGCACTTTCTTCCTCATACGCATCAGCTCCAGGTCTGTAGCTTGAGCAGCTTTAACTTTATCGATTAAAGTTGGTTCTACTCGTATATTCGCCATCATCACATGGGTCCCTGGAGTCTTTAACTCTATCTCCATCCTTTGCAAGTCACACAAAATGGGCTCTTGTGTTGACAATATTACACTCGTACTTGCATATGATCTTCTACTCAATGCGTCAGCTACCACGTCGCTTTTCCAGGATGGTATTGAATGGTATGATCATAATCTTTCAACAGTTCAAGCCAACGTCGTTGTCGCATGTTAAGTTCCTTTTGAGTGAAGAAATATTTGAGGCTTTTATGATCCGTAAAGATCTCCACCTTCTCCCCATACAAGTAATGCCTCCAAATTTTAAGTGCAAAGACAACAGCTGCCAACTCTAGATCATGAGTAGGATAATTCCTCTCATATTCCTTGAGTTGTTTTGATGCATAGGCTATAACTTTTTAATGTTGCATGAGAACGCATCCCAACCCTTTGCTCGAAGCATCACTGTAGATGACAAATCCCTCCGAGCCAGATGGTATTGTTAGAACAGGTGCTGAAATGAGTCTCCTCTTGAGTTCTTGAAAACTCTGCTCACATTCTTCGCTCCAACTAAACTTTGTATCTTTCGAGTCAGCTGAGTTAATGGAGTAGCGATTCGAGAAAATCCTTCCACGAATCTCCGATAATAACCAGCTAAACCAAGAAAGCTACGTACCTCGGTCACTGATTTAGGTTGCTCCCAGCTTTGAATAGCTTCAATCTTTGCCGGGTCAACCGATATTCCACGACTTGATACTACGTGCCCAAGGAATGCTACCTCCTCCAGCCAGAACTCGCATTTCTTCAACTTGGCATAAAGCTTGTATTCACGAAGCTTTTGGAGTACCAGCCTCAAGTGTTGCTCATGATCTTCACGGCTTTTAGAATAAATAAGGATGTCATCAATAAAGACGACCACAAAGTGATCCAAATATTCCTTGAATACCCGGTTCATCATATCCATGAAGGCAGCAGGAGCATTAGTCAATCCAAAAGACATGACTAGGAATTCATAATGCCCGTACCGAGTTCTAAAAGCCGTCTTTGGAATATCCTCAGTTCTAACCTTCAGCTGATGATATCCAGAACGAAGATCGATCTTTGAAAAGAATTGTGCTCCTTGCAACTGGTCAAACAGGTCATCAATACGTAGCAATGGGTACCTATTTTTGATGGCGACATGATTCAACTCCCGATAATCAATACAAAGTCGCATACTTCCATCTTTCTTCTTCACGAATAGAACAGGAGCACCCCAAGGAGAAGTACTAGGATGAATAAAGCCAATGTCTAACAATTCCTGCAGTTGGATCTTTAACTCCTGAAGTTCAATAGGAGCCATTCGATATGGGGCTTTGGAAATGGGTTTTGTGCCGGGTTCAAGGTCGATACAAATTCAATTTCACGCTCTGGGGGTAAGCCAGGAAGTTCTTCAGGGAATACGTCAGGGAATTTATTAACAATAGAAATATCATTCAAAACTGACGTATTTTTGTTTAGATCTGTGACATGAGCTAAGAAAGCTTGACATCCATTTTTCAATAAACGAATAGCTTTATGGCTTGAGATGACAGCGATTGATTTTAATGGTTTGGCTGCTTGAATTCGCATAATAGGTCGATTAGGAATATGAAAGCTAACAACCTTACGAAAACAATCAATTTTTGCATGATGAGTAGTTAACCAATCAATCCCTAGAATCACGTCAAATGCAAGTATTTTTAATGAAATCAGATCGATAGGTAATGTGTGGGTACCAACTTGAACCAAACAAGACTTATAAACCGTGGATGTAATGAAGGTTTCTCCCAATGGAGTTTTAACAGATAAGTCAAAGTCTAATTTCTCCGGAATCAAATTTAATCGATGAGCGCAAGTAGGAGAAATAAAAGAATGGGTAGAACCGGTATCAAATAAAGTATAAACTTCTTTAGAGTTTATGATAAGCTTACCCGTGATGACCTCATTCGGGTTCCTTGCTCTCTGGGAGTTCACAACAAACGCTCTCCCTTGCACAACCGGTTTTGACTTTTCTGGGACGGCCTTTGGTGCCTCCATCCTAGCTGAATTTGTCTTCGATAAACGACAAAATCGGGCTAAATGACCTTCTCTTCCACAATTATAACATGCTTTGGACGGCATCGCGCAGTTTGGACTGATGTGCCCCTCCCCTGCGCATTTGAAACATATGATAGGTGGTCGTTCTCCTTCCTTAACGACAGGTGCTGGTGCTGACGTCTTTCCATCATTGTTGAATCTCCTCTTCTTGAAATGCCCATTCTTATTGTTTTGGCCCTGATTACCACCGAAGTGGTTACCATTTCTGGCCTGTTGATTCCCTCCACGCTTGTTGTCACCGCTTCGATGACTGCTCTCACTGGTATTATCATTTTGCCGGCTGCTCTCTCTTGGTTGCGTTGTCTCGTTATCGCGCTCCACCAACTGAGCCCTATTTACAACATCTGAATACAAACACAGTTTATGAGAAACAAGATGTTGACGTATCTCCGGCTTCAAACCTCTTAAAAACATCCGCGTCATTCTTTCTTCATTATCCACCAGGTGGGACGCAAACCGGGATAACTCTGCAAATTTTGCCTCGTACTGCTACGCGGTCATATTATTCTGCTCCAATTTGATGAACTCCACCTCCTTCATGTGACGAATACTCTCGGGAAAGTATTTATCGTTAAACAGCTCTTGGAACTTCTCCCAAGACATCTTCAGTGCGGCAGGTTGAGTACGCTTTATCGATTCCCACCAGTAATCTGTCTCTCCTCGCAACATAAAGTCGGTAAAGGGAACCTTTTGCTCCTCGGAGCAACCCAAGACATCAAATATCTTGGTGATCTGCTTTATCCATGTTTCAGCTACAAGTGGTTTGGGTTCTCCCTTAAACTCCGGTGGTCCCAACTCCTTAAACTTTTTAGCGGTGACCGCCTGAGAGTTTCTAGTATTTTCACCTACGTTGTGGACAGGAGCCGCTTTCACCTGTTGTTGCATGAATTGCATAAAACCTCTGAACATTCCATCATTCATCATCTGGTCAGTGTTGTTGTTTGCATGAGGATTGTCACCTTCCTGATGAACATTATCCTGATTATTGATATGTGGTGAATCAATAATCGCCTGTGCTCCATTGCTATTCTCAACATTCTCAGATGCCATTTTCAGATACTGCCACAAAATAAAAGTTAATTGATATGTCATATATTATCCTTATATTATGACCGACCAATTAAATACCATGCAAATAAACTTAGGTAGGTCATACTAGCGAAGGAATTCCCCGTCTCTCCCCTTCTAGTTCTATTCTCACATCTTAGCCAGGGATCATATCCCTAAGCTCTGATACCAACTGTGACGCCCCCAAAATTAGGTATACATCACCCATCTTGGGTCGTCAGATACATAGTACAAAATACAAATACAACTTACTAATACAACTGTCGTGTACAATACGACAAAACATAAACTGTGAGTTTGAATACAAATATTATCTTCTAGAGAGTATTCATACTCAAAAAGAGTCCTCATTACATTTATTAACACACCATTACATAGAATAGTGAGGACTACTAACTGATACTATGACCATCACTCCGTTCCCCGACTTGCCCCAGCTACGTTCTCATTTCCTGAAGAGAACAGTGAAAGAAAGGGTGAGCTCAACTAGCCCAGTAAGAAATATTATGACTAAGATAATGCAGAATAAATTATCATTAGCCTTCAACAATGTTAAACTGATAAAATATAATAGACATTAAGTTTAACTGCAGCGGAACAAGTAATCCATTAAAAGAGTCAAGTAGAAAATAAACTCTACTATCTTTTATGATTTAAAAGATTTTTCAACACTGTGATCGCTGGGACTCAGCTTAATAAAATAATCCACATCATCGAATCACCCCTGCACTACGGCCAAGGATATTCGTGTATTCATTAATGGTCATGATCATGCCAACAACTGTCCATCAATGCACTACGGGCCAATGAGGACTTTTACCACATCATTTGTAACATTACGGTCATGATTATACCGAATAATCCCTGGTCATAATCATACCAAGTCCATCTATGCACTACAGGCCACAGATGACTTTCAACATTTTATAAACATGAGGATGATGACAATGATATAAGAATTCAATAAAACAAGTTCAAGAATTAATTTATCCAGGAATTAACAACGTCCAAATTGTCAACATGATACGGCTTTGTGGAGTAAAATTCAAGAATGATCAGGAGAATATTTTCATGAATAGATACTAGATGAAGCGCAAATATCAAGGATATTCCACTAATTTCATGGAGTATAGAAGTCAAAACTTAACCAACTGAGTACAATAAAGAATGGAATAACAAAAGAAATCACCATACATGCGATAGACCGCACAGACAGGTTATTCCAACAGAATAATAAATAATGGAACCAGGTCCGGCGTAAACGAACAGATAGGATATTCCGACAGAATAATAAATAATGGAACCAGGTCCGGCATAAACGCACAGACAGGATATTCCGACAGAATAATAAAGAACAGTATAATAAATAATGGAACCAGGTCCGGTGTAAAACACACAGACAGGATATTCCGACAGAATAATAATAAAGACGGAACCAGGTCCGGTGTAAAATACACAGACAGGATGTTCCAACAGAATAATAATAAAAACGGAACCAGGTCCGGTGTAAAACACACAGACAGGATGTTCCAACAGAATAATAGAAGAATGTCACCAAGTATAGGGTAGACCGCGTATACAGGTTATTCCAACAGAATAATAAGAAATGGAATAACAACAGTTCTCTTCATGAATAAGAAAGAATAACACCCCTTACCTTAAAAGAACTGGATATTGGAAAAGTGAAGTAGCAGAATACTTTTATTCTCTCCCTCTTATTCTCTCTATACTTTCTCTCTCTATAGCTTGAATGAATTTGTGAAAAATAATGAAGCCCTAGGCCTCTATTTATAGAAAAACTGAGGGTGGCTCTTGGTCTTAACGAAGGGTCAAATGACTCTTGGTCTTAACGAAGGGTCAAATGACTCTTGGTAATATTGAAGGGACAACTACTATTGACGAAAGTAATTACTATTAACCAAGGTAAATACTATTAACGAAGGTAATTACTATTGATCAAGGTAAATACTATTGACCAAGGTAAATACTATTGACGAAGGTAATTACTATTGACCAAGGTAAATACTATTGACCAAGGTAAATACTATTGACGACAGTAATTACTATTGACGACGATAATTACTATTGACGACGGTAATTACTATTGACGAAGAGACTCTTAGATGATGACATATGACCCCCCATAAAAATAACCAAACTTACCACAACGTCTCAATTATTGATTTAATAATATAACATATTATACAGATGATACTATGACAATAATTTAAGAAATATGATGCAGCAATTACTGTAGCAATAATTGAGTATAGCTGAGTGACTTCTCACGTAAGCATCAATAATCAATACCGTGTGCTACTATGCAACTACGCGTATTACTGTACTTTTACTACCGGGTAGTTCAACAGTTTTAACGGTTTTAACGGTAATACCTCAGCCGTTATTTTTATAGAAAGATAATTCTGTCGTTTTCTCAATCCGACAATAATTCCGTTGTGAGGTCCACCAATGATTGTGCCGTTGTACGAATATTCCCTGTTAAAACGAATATTCTCCGACCAATCGAATATTATATAACAACTTGCGTACTTTGTAAAATTTATAAATATTACCCACAACTATAACATTATATCAAATTAACTCCATAATATTCAAAAATGATATTTATAGAAAATTCATCTTTATTTATAAAAGTTGGGGTCTTACAGTTCTAACGTATTTGAGTGTTGAAAAGTAAATCAAAAGGAATGAAAAGAAACTAGTTTTGTTTTGCTAGAAAACTCTACTTTTTTCACTTCATTTGATCAACTACCATTTTTGATCTACACCTTCTTTTTGTGATCCGTCAAAAAGGTATACTAGATATATAAGTTAACTACTAAACCCAACTGTTAGCACTCAAAAATGTTGACTACACAAGTTGTAGCAACTATTTTAGCAAAAATAGTTTTGTCTTTAGAAAGAAAAACACACTATTTTTGGACAGTCAATGCTAGGGGTATTTTCATCATTTTTCTGACATTTAAAAATTTTAGAAAAATTTTGGATGATAATATGATGAGTTATCTTTCAAACCCAAATGGAATCACCGAAAAAGGAGTTGTAGATTTCCGTATGGACTGATTTTAACAAAGTAGGTAAAAGAGGAAAAGTCTGAAAACAAACTGCCCAAGATTTTGCAAGGGCAGTTTCGGCCACTTAATTTATGGAATAAATTCTGGCCTTTTGGGACATGAAAATATATGACATAAAGTAGCTCCTGTCCAAAAATGAGCTCATTCTGACTTAAACTGACCAAGTTATGACTATTTCAATATTTGGATTTTTCGGACGAAAATTGCTATAACCGGAGTTCTATAACTCCGATGGCCACAAAATTTAAACTGGAGAGTCACGTTAACATGTAGAAGATTATGCTAAGAGATGGGAATTTCTGGAGTTGAGCATGATGGGGCTAATTTCTTAAGCCACTCACTAAAAATGATTTTTTAAAAATACTAAATGAAATTGAAAAATTACGAAAAAATACGTTTTGTGTATGAAATACATGTATATAGGTATGGCCAAAAGATAGAAAAATAATAAGTTGATTTGGTATTTTCGTAAATGAGATATGGAATCCAGCTTACTAGATTGAAAAATAGTTGAATCCAGGCTTGCTGGATTGAAGGATTTGAAATCCAGGCTTGCTAAATTGAAGGATTTGAAATCCTTCAGGCTTGCTGGATTGAAGGATTTAGAATCCAGGCTTGTTGGATTGGAAGTTTGTTGAATCTAGTTTGCTGGATTAGCCAATCCAGGTGGCTGGATTGCATGTTTGTATAATCTAGACTATGATGTTAGTATTCAGCTTACCAGATTATAAGGAAGATCTAATAAAAGGAAAAGTGTAGGAATAGATAATAAGAATGCTTATGTATTATATTATATTATATTATGTACATTGGTAATGTAAACCTTTTATGTTACTGAGTGTAACTTAATTAAGGTATGTATAAGTTAAGGTTAATAGACCTTGGGATAATGTTGGAAGACTTTATTATAATGAACAATGTATGTTTATTATTTTGAAATAGTTTATAGAATGCTTATGATGATGATGGATTGTGAGCACCAAATTCGGAGTTTGAGAACTCGGATTTGGGGGTGTCACAGATTGGTATCAAAGCCGTAGGTTATAAACTTTAGGATGCGAAACCTAAGCTATAACCTTAGAAGAAAACTCATATAGGGTATGCTAAGAGGTGGGTTGTGGAGATTTATCTAGTATAGACTGTACATAATAAAATATTGTTTCATTTTATCAATGAATATATTTTATTGTTATACGGATGTTATGTTTGTTTGGTTATAGGATGCCTGAGGAAGGACAAGGTAGCCATACAGTCGAGCAAGAGCCGTTAGATCTGGTAGAGGATCATATTGTTAGTGACGAGCGTGACGAGGATGTGATGCAGGTTTTGTTTAAAAATAACATGGCGCTGGAGAATAGAGTGATAGAGTTAGAGCAGGAGAATGCCACTCATCAGTTTACTGAAACTCAATACAAGGAGCTGGCATATCAAGCTCAGAACGAGCTTGCTGAGATGAAGATACAGTTGTAGGAGCAGATGACCTTGGCTACGCATATGGTTGCCAAGAATGCTGAGCTGAGGGAGATACTAGAACAAGGGCAGAATAAGTTTGCGATATTGACTATTGAGCATCAGGCGTTGAACCTGAGGTTTGACTTAGAGATCGCTTACAGGATCCGAGTTGAGGATGCCTGGGTACGAGCAGTGAGAAGTGTAACGACCCCAAAATTCATACCATTTAAAAACTCGACTTTGATCATTAACCATATATTCAACCTCTAATTTTACATCATTATTCGATATTAAAATCACTAAAAACGCAGAATATTTAAAACTTTTATACATTAAACATTACACAATATTCCCAAGGTCGAGAACCTACATATACTACCTAAATCAATATCCTATCAGACATACAAGGTTATTATTCTACATTACTATTACAAACTTATCTGCAAACATAATTCAAAGTTGACTTGTCTTTTGACTTTTCCTGTATCCGATGTATTCATCTTAATCTGCAATGTTTATCATGATATAGCAAGGATGAGCAACAATTTTGCCCAGCAAGTATAAGTTCAATTAAGGATATATCATGATTAAAATAATTGAACAATAAGCTGGCTAACTTTCTACAATATATACATTGTAAAAGAGCATGAATAAATTTTCATAGCTGAACGAATAATGAACATGAATAAATCAACTGAACCAAACGGTAATGAAGGTGATCAGCCTTTCATACCTGATGAATACATGCAATGTGCACAGAGTGCGAATCAATAATTTATAGACATGGTATAATCAGTAATGATTAACCCCAAGCATATTTTAAAAATATCAACTCAAGATCGAGTTAGAGAACTTGCATGACAATAAATCATTAAACAAGAGATTAGAAATAGAAAACTTGCACAAGTATAACATAACAGTGAAAAGTAACCTTGCTGAATAATAAAGTAGCAAAGGTTAGGGAACTTTCCTTGAGCACAAGCTAAACCTTACAACTTGAATCTCAATACCCTATACATATGTCATCAAGACATAATTAGTCTTTACCAACAAGTATATACATCATGTAGGTTTGATTTTCAATTCACATAATCAAATTAAAAACAAGTTAATTGCTAATAACATGCTCATTCATGGTATAGAAATACTGAAATCATAATTTAACAGTCCTACTATTAGCACATAACAATTCCTTCAAATTTTGAGTACAAAAGTACACTGTCAGACCATTCTGCTAACCCGCGCTGCGGCGCCATAGTTTATACTATGGGTCGCGCTGCGACGCGGAGATGGCGCTGCGGCTCAAGAATAAAGCTACAAGGCCATGCTGCGGCGTGGTGCCGGCGCTGCGGCTCCACTAACGTACTGCTAGGCTGCGCCGCGGCGCGAAACTACAGTTTCAACTGACAGCTTCGGCAACAGTACAAGAAAAAAGCCAATTTGGCCTACAAGCTCCAATCTAATAGACTAATTAACATGAAATTCATACAGAGACTTCATGTAAACATATTGTGAAGACTTCTAACATGATTCTACCCATAAAATATCATAAACATCAAATTTACAACACCCAATTTCAATGTTTTTGGTAAAAACTCCACTTTTGATGTTTTCAATGAAAATCAACACTATGATTTTGTTTTTTTAACCAAAACAGTTAATTCAAAATACCATGGTTATGATTATACATACTCTATCAAATTCGATAGTCAATTTATATATATTAACAATTAATCAAACCTTAATTTCATTTTAAACTTAGTCACACTCATATATTTTTTATATGAACACTCTGTAATATTTTCTTCACAAATTGTATACATACCTCACTTAATTTCTCTATAATCACATACAAACTCATGAAACAACCTTATAACTACTAATCATACAAAACTATATACATATCAACAATTCATCTTATACAAATATTTTACATAGACTTTTTGGGAAGAGGAAAACTAAACTTTTAAAGAAAGAGATTGAGCGCCTACCTTTGATTAAAAAGATGATATCCTAGAGTCAGATTATCCTTTTGATTATCAAGCTTCTTCTCCCCCAATTCCTCTCTCAATTTCTCTAGCCTTCCTTCCTCTCTTCTTCTCTCTGTAAACTTCAACTGAGTCTTCTTCTCTAACACACGTACTAACAATATAAAGTATATAGTAATAATATATATTAATGATATAATATAAATATAGATATAATTATATCAGTTATGTTTTATTTGAAAATTAAAAGCCATAAGGCTTGTTTGGCTAATCAAAATAAAATAACTCATTAACCCTTATACCTTGTTTGGTAAACTTAATTAAAACAAATGGATTAATCCTTATACCTTGTTTGATAAAACATCATTAGATTAAAGATTTATTATGCATTAAGACATGTTTAGCAAAAACTAAAATTAAACTCTTTTAATTTATTTTAATAACTCCTTTATAGCAAGGTTATTTGTCACATTTCTATTTAAATTAAATAATCGATTTAATCAATTAAATATTAATCTATTAAATTACTTTAACACATAAATCATTATCTCATAATTATATTTTCCTTTATAATCATAACTTTATTTAATCCACTAACACATCTTTTAATTTACAAATTCAAATTAAAATATAATAATTTATTTAATAAAATTCTCTAACTTAATAATTAAATTAAATTAAATTAGCAAAAATAATTAATTTCCTTAATTATTTATTTAACAAATAGTTAACCAAATTGAATTAAATTTGAATAATTATTTATTTAACAATAAACACATCCTTTAAATACTTATATAATTCAATAAATATTTAACATTATAATTTAAAATTCTGGAATGTTACGTCATTCCCTCCTTACAAGGATTCTGTCCTCAGAATCACAATTCATTCGTCACATTCTCCCCTACTTACAAAGATTTTGTCCCCAGAATCGAAGACACAGATTAAACAAATAACTCAGACTATTAACACAAATCAAACACCAATTAACACTTAAATTCTCTTTACACCAATTCACATATTTCACAATATATAGCATATATACACATACTCGTACTTAAACATCTTAAAATAAGAATTTTATTTATTAAATTCTCATCTATTAATTCTTCAAAATCTGAGATGTCACATCATTGTCTTAATATTAGTTTACCTTCAATTGAAACTAAAATCTAACTTAGTCAATTTTTTTACATTGTCGGCGCTGCAGCGCGGCATCCCTAGTACAAACTCGGCATTGCGGCGCCAGTTAATAAAAGAAACATCTGGATCTGGCGCTGCGGCGTGGCCCTTTTGTGCTGGGTTTGGCGCTGCGGTGCCGCCCCTGTGCACCAGTTAGCCAAAATAGTTGATTTTCTTAGCGAATCTCTCGACTTCATAATTTGTTCGTTTTACATCCGAATTGGCTCATTCGAAAGCCCACAACTCACAAATTACATCCTCTAAGTGTTCATATAAGAATTTCACACTTTCAAATCTGTTAACTCAGAATTCACCTTTTAGTTCATTTTTGAGATTTCGTTTTTTGTTTTCAACCGTTCAATACTCGTTTTCTTCGTTAGAAGTCGGAATTCGACGATTTTTTACGTCCACGACTCTTAAATACCTAATCTCACGTGTTGACATTGGAAACCAACGTTTTCATGTTACACGGCAACTTTTGACCCTTAATCCAAGATTTCTACGTTTTCGACGTTTAACGTCTATTTTCACAAAATTATCCATAACTTCGTTACTTGTGTTCTATAAGCCAAATCAAATGGAACACTCCATTGATTCATCATCTACATCCTAACCAAGCAAGATGAACATACCTTATTTATGATGGTTTTCAATTTGTCCATCAACAACCAAGTTCACGTTCAATGATTTCTACTGTTTTAATTTACGTAAACCCTTATGATTTCTACTTAAACATGACTTATCGATGTTTTGATCATTAATAGACATCCTTATCCCTCCTCAATAGACATGATCCACCAATCTATGATTCTCTACGAGAAAGAAATTGAAAAGGATGAAGACTAGTGTTTACAAAATATTACATTTTTCGTTCTTCGCGTTCTTGCTAAACTTCATATGTTTTACTTCAAAGTAGATTGATCACTTGTTTCTAGCTCTTTCTCTCTCTCAATATATGTTGACTAGTATTTGTAAACTCTCTAATGAACTAACCAAGCTTCTATTTATAGAAATCTCAAAGTGAGGGCTTAATGGTCAATAAGCCATTCCAACTCCTTAATCACCTCTTTACTATTCCAAGCTTAACCATCAAGTTTTCTTGACCTCCACACTTACTTAGCTATCAAGTATACTTGTTAATCACCTAGCTTATCCATTACTTTCTCATTACTTTAATTACTTGTTCACCACAACACTTAGCCATCAAGTTACTTGATTATCACTTATAAGCACTTTGCTTGCTCATCACATTCCTTATCCATTAAGTATCTTGCTCATTACACAAATTACTTGGTCATCACACCAACTCCTTGTTCACAAAGATTAACCATATAATCAAGGGTTTCTCCATGGGTCACTCTAATCCATTGGATTCTTACTTTGGGCTTTTAGCTTAATTAGCTTATCTCATACTTTGGGCTTTCATTTAACAAACACTTGGGCTTGTTCATTAAATCACTTTGGACCTTAACCATTCCTACCATTGGGCTTAAACATTCCTAACACATCCTACAAGTCCAATCCATTTGCTTAAAGCCTTATAACGTATAATTCACATATTAATCTCGTATTCCAACTCGTATACTAATTCATAATATACGATATACCATCATTCATACATACTCGTATTCATTACGTTGTACAATACCTACGTATTATACGATCATTACATTAATTCATTATACGCATTTCATTTCCTTCTCAGAAATCACTTTCCCTAACCGTTAGGTTTTAAGTCCGCAGGCGAAAAACTGTGTTTGTCATAACTAAAATATTATTGGATATTCCATCTCACCTCTATATTCTATCGTTACGTATTTTTCGAAAGTTCAAAAATAATTCCCGAGCATAATTGCGTGAATATGGTTTTTCAGAAAATTTATCTGAAAGCTTTTATTTTCGTCTTAGAAATTTAAACACTTTAATTCTAGCACGTAGCCAAAATACTACGATGTTCTGACATATCTAGGTCATATAACGACCTTCAATTAGCTTACTCCCATAAATAATCAATTAATTTTATTTAATTCACATAATCAAATAAAAATTTAATTCTCCTAAGAATCCGATTTTTCTCGGGCGTTACATTCTTCCCCCTTATAAGGATTCTGTCCCCAGAATCTCGCTACAATTACACAACTAACTGAGAAAAAAAAATTCCATCATTTTAATCTCGAGTTCCCAGAATGCTTCTTTGACATTGTGGTTCCTCACCTTCACCTTCACCTTCACTAAAGATATTATCTTTTACTAATTCTTTCTTCCTTAACTCGTTCCATTTTCGTTGATTGAGTCTACATTGTAAATACCATTTCTACCTCTTCATTTCGTAATTTAACTTCTAACTCCGTTCTCGCAATCTTCGTTATTAACTCATTCTGAGTCGCTAATCATTGATAGCTTTTCCCTACCTCTATTACTTAATGTGTCGGCTACTACATTCACCTTCCCTGAATGATATAACATATCACAGTCGTGATCCTTTATCAATTCTAACCACTTTCTCTACCTCCTATACAACTCCTTCTGTGTGAAGATATATTTCAGACTCTTAGAGTCCGTGTATATCTCACACTTCTCCCTGTATAAATACTATCTTCAAATTTTTAATTCAAAACTACAACTGCTAATTATAGATCACAAGTAGGATAGACCTTCTCATAATCCTTTAACTGGCGTGATACATACACAATGACCTTGTCATGCTACATGAGCACGCAATCTCGTCATCTAGGCTAAATGTCGAGATACACTACAAAATTCCCTGTATTATCTGATAAAGACAATACAGGCACCTCACTTAACCTTCCTTTTTAGTTCCTGAAAATTATTTTTCTCCCTTCTCATTCCCATGATACTTATCAATAACAAATCTTCATATCTTTTAAGCTAAAATTCACACTTAGTGGATTCCGTATCAAACTTCTTCCTCCTTAGTGATTCCAACACTATCTTTATATGTTCATCATGATCTTTTGGCGTTTTAGAAAGACTAGATTATCACCAATGATCATTACAACCAACTCGTCCAAATATTACTCAAACACCCTGTGACGCTAATGGTACTTTCAACCATAGTACCTCACAAGGGTACCAATCAATTTGCCACCGACTTGCTCGACGCCCATTATAGAAAGTCTAACTTCAATGCATTAGTCAACCCAAACTGACATAACCAGAAACTCGTGATAACCATAACGAGTTCTGAACGTAGTCTTAGGTACCTCCTTCTTCCTTACTTTCAACCGACGATACCCCGTATACAAATCTATCTTAGAAAAATTTCTTTGCCCCTTATACTGATCAAATAGCTCATCGGTCCTGAGTAATGGGTATTTATTCTTAACCACTAACCAATTAGTCATATATTTAACTTACGCATTGGTTTACTTACTTTACTTCTTAGGGTTCGCGTTCTTTCAACCTAAGTTTATGCGACCTACTTTCATTACCGGCTTACAACTTCATGACATACGGAGATGTCTTACTTAATACGTTCATCATCTTTGATGATTTACATTCTTATCTTCTTCTTATTACTTCTTTAGGATTCAGCACACATCGCTTCTCTGCTAGTAGTCCATATATATGGTACTCTGAGTGGTTTCCCACAAACAACCAACAAACAAGTTCCCGTCTTATCTACACTGCCGTCACAGTGAGTTAGATTGGTTGCCAGTTTCGTATATACCTTCGCTCTCTGAAGGAATTGTTTAGCCCAGCTCCCATATGTCAACCATCACAGGTTATGATTGTACCACAACCTAAACTTATCTTAACATCCTTCTAGATTGAGTCATGATTAGACAACAAGAATGTCCGGTGATTTATTACCGTAACTTACTACCATGGGTTTCTTAGAAAACTGAAGATTCATACTTTTTCTTCGATCATTTGTTAAGGTTCTATGGTTAATCAACCCATTCATACCGAGAATTACTTCAAATTCTCTCAACTTTATCGGTATTTATCTACCGATACTTACTTCCTCTTTTATTCATGAAACAATTTTCACAAATATCATCAACAAAAGTTATTTCCTCATTCTCTATCTTAACATTCAAAGGTATTTATTATCCTTTCGGGAATGAACTTAATCACTTAGCAAATTCACATGCTATAAAAGATCAAGTAGCACTCCAATCACACTACGCATAAGCATTCATTGTATTGACTGGAATGATACATGTTACTACATCCGCTGATGCAACCGCATCTTGGATAGTCATATTAAAAGTACGGGCCATAGGTCTACCCGACGATGGTGGTTCAGTAATGGCTAACTTACCACTACTAACACCTTTACTTTCCTCCAATTCCTTCTTGGGCAATTCCTTACCATGTGGTCCAACGACCCACATACAAAACAATCATGATTTTTCTTAGAATTAGGACAATTGGGTGATATATGACCCTCCTGTACACTGTTATAACAACCCAATTTTCCCTTCAGACAGACTCCTAAATGAGTCTTTCCACATATCTTACATGCTTTCATCCTACGTTTAGGATCCCCTTGTCCTACTCCAGTATTCCCGGAGTTAAAATTCTTTCTTTTCAGCATATCGCCACTACCACCTGCATTCTCTGCCTTAGTTTCTCCCTCTCCCTTGCTCTTATTCTTCCTCTCTTTGTGGTATTGGGTCTATGTCTCACTACCACCTTCTGCTATAATTGCTTTCTCCATAATGGTCCCATAGGAAGCACTCTGAAACACCGAAATCCTACTATAGAGCAAGGGTTTCAGGCCCTGCTCAAACCTACGAGCCTTTCTCTCCTCAGTGTCCACTTGGTGTGGAGCAAACCTTGCCAGTTCATTAAATTTGGCCGCGTATTGGGGAACCATCATGTCCCCTTGCTTAGTTCTAAGAACTTAATCTCCATCCTCCCCTGCATACTTGTAGGGAAATTATTCTCGAAGAAAACATTCTTGAATTGTTCCCACGCCGCATCTATTCTAGCCCCACCCTGGTGAGCCTCCCACCAAAAGTTGGCTCCTCCCTTCTTCATATAGCTCGCAAAAGAAGTCTTTTGCGCCCCAGCTACGTTCGTAATAACAAACGCCCTTTCTATTTCTTTTACCCATGTTTTGGTTTCTAATGGGTTCGTCGTTCCTTTGAACTTCGGCGAACCTACGCTCTTAAATTCTTTAAAGGTACATACATACTCGTATATACCATCATTCGTACATACTCGTATTCATTATATCGTACAATACCTACGTATTATACGATCATTACATTAATTCCTTATACGCATTTCATTTCCTTCTCGGAAATCACTTTCTCTAACCGTTAGGTTTTAAGTTCGCAAGCAAAAAACTACGTTTGTCATAACTGAAATATTATTGGATATTCCATCTCAACTCGATATTCTATCGTTACGTATTTTTCAAAAGTTCAAAAATAATTCCCGATGTGAATAGTATTTTTTGAAAAATTTCTCAAAAATATTTTATTTTCGTCTTGGAAATTTAAACACTTTAATTCTAGTACGTAGCCAAAATACTACGACATTCTGACATATCTAGGTCATATAACGACCTTCAATTAGCTTACTCCCATAAATAATCAATTAATTTTATTTAATTCACATAATCAAATAAAAAATTTAATTCTCCTAAGAATTCGATTTTTCTCGGGCGTTACAATTCTTTTATTAATGAATGCAAGTCCCTAAACTTCTATTGAGCAAACGATTGAACAAGCTCTTGTAATATAATTTGTTACTTCGAGCGAGTTTTATTTTCTAAATCTTGATATTATTATTCAAATCATATATTGTTCTAATACATTGATTCAAATGAGATTGTTCTAACTCTTTTGGATATAGCACTTTGCATGTGTATCATGTTTATTCAATTATATTTTTGATATCCGATCTCTGACTTTGATAGCCTTGTTCAGTTATACATTCTTGTATTAAATCTTCAAGTAGTACGCAAACTCCTATTGATTAAACTAATCTATAATTGAATAGTGTTGTAAAATTCTAGAAACACTAGCAAGCTAGTTCCAAACTAAACTTTCTTTAGGGCGGAAATTCTAAATTCAAACTGAGACGAACAACCCTGTCATAGGGGATTTTGTACGTGTAACGTTTAGATGTTTGTGCACAATACATGGTACACAGGGCTGATCCCCCTAAGTACGTTAAGAAGAGTTTGTATAGTCTAATGACTATTAAGGTTAAAGTAATAATACCTAAAAACAGGAGACATAGTTCGTGGCCCTAAGGCCCTCAGATATTAAAGTTCGAACTTGTTTTCTATTTTTGATTCATAGAACAAGTTCATTGTTGTTCAGTATTCGTTGTTCATTCTCATGTTGTTATTGCTACTCTTTATATCAATGAGCAATTGTTTGCTCACTCTTGCAATTAACACTATAGCTAAAGCTGAGAAAGTTGATGAGTCATCTACTAGCAAAGGAAAGGACAAGATGTCCAAGTGTTGAAGACTTATGAGAATTTTATTTTAATGGATTATGTTAAAGACTTGTTTTATTTTCATGATGTATTCCGCAAACTTATGTAATAATTTTAAGGTTAGATTACCTGGGATTGTTTTAAAAATAATGTAACCCTTTAATGGGAAAGACTATTGTTTAAGTTATTTAAGTTATGTCTTTATCCTTTATGATGAGTAGTTAGATGTAATGGTTTTGGATAGTGAACACCAAATCTTGTGGGAATGAAGTACCCGGATTTGGGGGTGTCACACCCATTGTAAGCCTTCTTACACATTCTAAAGCTTTTCTCTTCATCTTTGCACACACCGTTCTTCACGTTGAGAGTCATGTTGCGTGTGTTTGCCTGGACTTCGGTCCGTGGTTTTTATTTCTGTTGTATATTATATATATATATATATATACATTTCGTCTCGCTTGGAGTTTACTTTATGGCGGTTGACCGTTTTTACTGCTTTCTTTACATTTCGTCCCGCCTGGAGTTTACTTTGTGGAGGTTGACCGTTTTTACTACTTTATTTACATTTTGTCCCGCCTGGAGTTTACTTCGTGGCGGTTGATTGCTTTTACTACTTTATTTATATTTTTGATCCCCCATGGAGGTGCTTTGTGGTGGTTGATCATGTCAATATAAATATATATATATATATATATATATATATATATATATATATATATATATATACCGCTTTTATATATTTACATTTTTGATCCCCCATGGAGGTGCTTCGTGGTGGTTGATCATGTCTGTATATATATATTTATAGCTTTTATATATATAACTGCTTACGGCTTTTATATAAACTGCGTTATCATGTGAGCCTAGGAATCATGTGATCACAGATTCAGTCTACTGAATCTAGATTCGGTTCCCGTGATGGATATTTTCAGCTGTAATCAGCTTGTAAATTATTCACGGTGTTTGAATTTCCTTAGATGACTCTTATGCCCACGAGGAGTTCGGCACTGCTTTGTACATTATTTTTCTCGAAGATGCTTCGCATCTCGGAAATAAAAGCAATCAAGCCGAACATTTAATAAAATAAGTATCAAAGGCCTCAATTACTATTGAGCACAAGGGTTTGAAAAACCTCTTTTCTAAAACATCATTGCTATATCTTGTTTAAAATTGAATTTTTACACAAATTCAAACCCTTGTATATGTGCGAACGAGGTATAGCACTATTTCCAAATAATAGCACATTGAGCCACACACACACACACATTCGTATAACAGTTTCTTGAAAAGTGGCAGTCACTGTGGTAACACGGATGTCGGGGGGTGCCTAACACCTTCCCTCCGCATATGCAAGTCCCCGGACCCTAATGAATATCGGTTTCACAGACCCGTTTAGCAGTGTCGCATCACTGGGTCAATGTGCAAACCTTTTCTCGATTGTGTTGGTACAACCAGTTAAAAAACCAACTGGCGACTCTTATACTCCAATCGTCGACATATAAATGTCGGACCTTTTTCATTTGTTTTTTCAAACAAATCCCGCCTAACATGAGAACACAAAAAAATAGAGAACGAAAAGGGACAACTAAAAATCTCGACGTCGACAAACAACATATCACGATTCTGTTTTAACTATGTTATTACATTGTGACAACCCCAAAATAGGTCCATTCCATCCAACCTATTCTGAGTCGCCAAATACATGGTACAGAAAACAACTAAAACTTTATTACAACAATTGTCGTGCAAAATATAACAACACATATGTTGTGAGTTTGGATACAAATATATACCAAATGTGACTCATGTTCCAACCATGGACATCACCTCACAATGACACCTTGCATAAAGGTATAGTCAAAAACTGTTTTAGAAATTAGAATCTTTGGAAAGTGCTCAAGAAAACCTTCGTACATGGGAGGCCATGCATCTAGGTTATGATAGATATCATATGGCCACAGAATTATCCTTGGTTGACCCAATAGACCCCAAAGAAAAACAAGAAGATTACTATCATATTCTTTCCAATGGTGAGTCTTCTCTTGACATATCATTATCTCCAATGTCTCTAATTGAGAATTATACTTCAAACAAACACCAAGATTATATAGGTAGTGCTCGTAAAGATACTCAGCAAGTGGATGAGCACAACCCTGTCTTATGATAACACGAGGTTGTATGTCATTAGACATCTTGTATGATAGTGACAAAACACCCTTCCAACCTTGGGTTTGCCTCACCCTATTTTATTCATCAAATATAACTACTAAATGATGACCACCGTTCTATTCCCTTGTTACCCCCGCTCGACTCAGCTACACTCTTATTACCTGAAAGGAATTGTGAAACAGAAGGGTGAGCACAACTAGCCCAGTAAAGAATATCATGACTAAAGATAAATAAATTTATCAATAGCCTTCAACATAATTAAATCAGAGATTTAGAACATATGGTAGATGATAAAAATTTTCAACCATAGTTGCAGCGGAACGAGCAAACCATTAGAAGAGTCAAATAGACCATAAAGTCTATTATCTTCTCCACATTAAAAGTCCACCAATAATGTTTTATCCCTGTAACATTAATCAACAGTTCCTTTTCACAATTATATGAATAACTCATAATCATAATTGTAATTCTAAATTTCTCTTCGCATCCAGGACGAAGATAATTTTCCTCACATGTCTTTACCTGAAACATCAAAGATCATGGTTATACCAAATCACAGTTCATGTTCATAATCATATTAATAAATTCATCTTTGCACTACAGGCCAACGATATTCGTTAACAGTTCATCTTTGCACTACTGGCCAAAGATATTCAACAACAGGTCATCTTTGCACTACGAGCCAAAGATATTCATCAAAAATTCATCTTTGCACTACAGGCCAAAGATATTCCTCAACAGTTCATATTTACACTACAGGCTAAATATATTCATATCTCAAAGAAATATATAATCATTTCAAAATTTATATAAACAATAATTATAACCATGTTGATCATTTCACCTTTGCACTTAAGCTAAAGATATTCATTTATAAATTCAATGGTCATGATCATACCAGTCAACAATTCAACTTTGCACTACTGGCCAAAAGGAACCTATAGTCATGATCATACCAAAAATCTACCCATCTTTACACTCAAGTCAAAGAGAAATATCATCATTAGTGTTATAAAAATGTTATATATGATAATGAAATCAATATAATCAACATATAGATTTAATCTCAAGAGTAATATTCATAACTCAACAATAATTTGGTCAGAAAAAGAAACCAATTTTGTCATAAATAGTAACTCGTGAATAGTAACCCATGAATAGTAATTCGTAAATAGTAACTCGTGAATAGTAACTCGTGAATAGTAACTCATGAATAGTAAACCCGACACAAAAAGGTAAAAATTCTACAATAAAATTCATACCAATATTTCGGTATAATGATATTGAAAGAATAATATTTCTTAAATTTATAAATAATTTATTTTAATTGTTTACACTTTACTAAATAATGCATTTAATCATCCTAAAATGCCAAACTCATAAGATTTCATCACCAATAACCAAAACCCTCATCAAAAATCTGCATATACCTCATATAGGATTCTCAAGTCATAAAATCCTATTTTCCAATTTTCTTACTTCATAAAACATATTTAATTCATTTACTCATAACTAGACCATTTTCATGAAAAATACCAAATCAGTTCCAAAAATATTTTTTTCTGGAATTTAGCATAATATAGTCCCATAGTGAACATATATTTTTCTCAGAATTTTTAAAAGTCATTTACTATTTTTTATATGGCCAAAACAGCCGAATATTTAGACATTTATCAAAAATTTTACTTTTGTCCAAAAATTCTGAAATTTACAGAGTATACTTCTATCATATACATGTACTCCCAATAAAAATTTTATCAATTTTGGAGTTAACCACAAGGAATTATAAGCGGTTACTTTTAAAATAGTTTTTTCACATAAAATTCATAACTCTCAATCTATACATCTAAAAATCACCATTTTTGGTCACAATCAAGAAAACTCATCAAAATATCATTTTAAATTTTTCCAGAATTTTTGAAGGTCAAAAAAATTACGAAACTGGAAAATATAACAACTCTTAAAATCCCTTACTATCCCTTACCTCAAAAGAGCAGTACTTCTGATCGGTATAAGGCTGAAGAAAACGTGCACTGATGAATAGAAACTCACAAAGTATCTAAATACTTACAAAATACACTCAATAATCTAGAGAGATGAAGAGAGAAAACTTATGAATTCTGGTGTGTTTTTCAATTCTAAGTTAGCCCTCTATTTATAGGAAAATGTTAGCACGCCGAATCAGACTTAACCTGTAACCTGATGGCTTTACCTGCTACTATTCCGACCCACCATATTTGAATAAAAATTTTAGCATATTTTTTCACCAACCAAGAGTGGGGCCCACCAATTCTAGAATTTTTCACCAAAATGATAAACTCCGAAAATTTAATAATTTCTGAACCAGTCATCTCGTAAAATTCATAACAAATCATTCGTTCATTTTTAACGGTTCAAAATTTGTGGACATATACTCAACTTATATATTTATAACATATCCAAAAATTACAACGATCCAATGGTCGGATTAAAAATTATAACCCCCGTAAAATATCTCAAAAACCCTAATTTAATTTTTAATACCTCCATTCCGACAAAAATACTGATAAAAACCTCAACATTAATTCCTTCATTTTTAACCACAATAAATATATCCAACATTTAGACCCACATAAAAATAAATATTTCCTTATCATATGAATCAATAATTAATTATTCACAAATAATATTACAGAAACACATTTATGACAACCAGGCCGTTCCTAGGAAAGAGGGGGCTTTCTAATAAGAATTTTTCCTTACTGGCGCGCAATTAGATGACCAAACCTCTCCTTAGACAGAACTTTCTAGACATTGTCAATAATGTTATCTAATAATATTATTCAAATAATATGAATTATTGATCTGATAATGGGAAATACTTTGCAGTGACATTTATTAAAACAACAATAATATAAAATATCAATACAACAATTATTGAATCAAAAAAATAAAATATTGAACAGTAAATACTGTAACAATTATTGAGTAGTGTCTTCCTTCGTAAGAATCAATAATTCAAAAATACTGTGCAATCCGTGTGCTACTGTATTTTAACCACCAGGTATTCCAACAGTATTAACGGTAACAACTACGCCGTTAATTATAAACAACTTATACTTGTCATTTTCTTCATCCAATCGCTTTTCGTTATGGGGTCCACAAATAGTTGCACCGTCGTACGAATATTCCTCGACAGAAAGAATATTCCACGACCACACGAATATTCACCGACCAAAAATGAATATTTTATAACCACTTGTGTATTTTGAAAAAAAAATTATATATCACCCTTAACGTTAACATTTATCAATTTAACCATTTACTGAATAGTAATTATAAGAAAAATTGAATACTTTTATTTCATAAAATTCGGGGTCTTACATACATGTTTATTAAACTAACACATCATTAAACCAAAGTATGTAGCTATCCCAGAACTGCAGCAGCAGCAGCAGAAGTCTCTGCCTCAGATCAGTCTATGGTGCAGCTGCGCCATACACAGACTTGGAACCGGCGCAACTGCGCAGTTTTTAGCCTTGGCACCAGCGCAGCTGCGCTGGTGCACAGACAGAGGCAGAGACGGCTATGAACAGTAGCCGACTTTAGCCCAACAAACACGAATTTCACCCACCAAACATTAATATTAACACGTACAAATGGTATAGAACTATCACAAACATATTTGTTAACATATTCCTCAACATAGAACAATTTAACAACTAAAAATATTTTAATTTCTCAAATTTCATATTTTCATACAGAAACACCATTTTTGACATCCTTTACAAAATTCATCACTATGATTTCAATTCTACGCCGAATCACTTCGTTCAAGCTACATTCTCTTCGTTTCTTAATGGACTAGCATAAACAAGACTCAATTTACCAATTAACATAAAAATTGGCCACCATAATTGGTACTTTCATAAGCCAAAAGAAAAATATATACACTATCATTATTTTTCTACTATTATACGAAATTAGCATGCAATTTCCTTGTTTAAACACAAACTCTAATCATCATAAACACATATAATCACAAGTAACCCATTGTATAGCAACAATTCAACAAATTTGAAATTCACAGAATATATAAAATTCTACCGTAAACTCATATATACATTAACATATATATATATATATATATATATATATATATATATATATATATATATATATATATAATATGGAGATTGTGAAAAATACCTTTTGTTGCTTTAAAATCCTTGCTAACACCACCGAATTTGCTTTGAAAACTCAGAACTTCCTCTCAATTTTCTCGAGCTCTCTCTCAATTTCTCTCTCAATTCTCTGTATTATCTAGGCTTAGCAAATAAGGCGTAAGACCAACTGATAAACCTTATGCGTAAAAATAAAACTGATAAACCTTAATACGCACATTAATCATGATATCAGTTACTACATCTAACGTATATGTTATAAATATATTATATTTATTATTTTATTTATTTTATTAAAATTCGAAATTTGAAAATTCAAAAGCTATAAGGCTTTGTTTGGCAAAACTTTTTAAAATTAAAGACTTAATATATTTAAGCCTTGTTTGGGTTAAATCAAATTAAAACTACTTTAATTATTTTAATAAACAATTTAGTTCATAATTTATAATCACATATTATTTTTTTAGATCTTCATATCCAACATTAATCAAATAAATTAGTTACACACTATATTTTAATTAAATATACCATTTAAACAAATAACACAAAATTATAATTTTATTTAATAATTTAATATACCATTTAAATTATTAAATCAATAATACAATATAACATCTCATGTTATATTACAACTCTCTAAATGATAAATTAATTTAATTTAGAATATTTTTTAATAAATTTAATTCATAAATATTTACTAATAATAATCACATCAATAAAATATTTATTTCATCAATTTCAACAATAGATACATCAAATAAATATTTATATAATTCAATAAATATTTATTATTACAATTTAAAATTTTGGATTGTTACATCCTTCCCTCCTTACAAGGATTATGTCCCCAGAATCACAACTCAAATAATTAAATCGTCACATTCTTCCCTTCTTACAAAGATTCTGTCCCCAGAATCGAAGACATGGATTAAACAAATAGCTCAGGGTAATTTTTCATCATTTTAGCTTCGAGTTCCCACGTTGCCTCTTCGACATTATGGTTTCTCCATATCACATTCACAGAAGGTATCACTTTATTTCTAAGCATTTGTTCTTTCCTGTCGACTATCTGGATAGAAACCTCTTCGTAAGACAAATATTTACTAAACTTTAACAGTTCATACTCGATCACATGTTTGTAATCGAGTTTATATGGTCGCAAAATCGACACATGAAAAATATTGTGCACATGTTATAATTCTGGAGGTAAAGCTACTTCGTAAGCCACCTCTCCCACTCTTCGTAGAATCTCAAAAGGTCCAATAAACCTTGGGCTTAGCTTTCTTTTCTTGTCGAAACGAATTTTTCCCTTCCAAGGAGAAACTTTCAGGAACACGAAATTTCCTGCTTCAAATTCGTGATTCTGCCTGTGTTGATCAGCATACTTCTTCTATCGATCCTGAGCAGCTACTAATCTTGCTCTGATAAGTTTGATAACTTCAGCAGTCTGCTGTACCAGTTCAGGGCCTAACAGTTGATGTTCACCAACTTCATCCCAGCACAGTGGAGTTCTGCATTTCCTGCCGTATAACTCCTCGTATGGCAGCATGCCAATGCTTACATGGTAACTGTTATTGTATGCAAATTCCACCAACGGTAAATGATCATCCCAGTTTCTTTTGAAGTCCATGATGCACGCTCTGAGCATATCTTCTAACGTTTGGATTGTTCGTTCACTTTGACCATCAGTTTGCGGATGATATGTTGTACTCATCTTTAGTTGCGTTCCCATACATTCCTGTAGCCTCTTCTAGAAATTTGAGGTGAACCTCCTCTATATGATATTATTGGCACTGGAACTCCATGTCTCGACATGATCTCTTTAACGTATAGTTTTGCCAATTGATCAAGGTTAAACCTAATCTTTATTGGCAAAAAGTGGGCTTATTTCGTTAATCTATCCACTATCACCCATATCGCATCGTATCCTTTCTGAGTTGTTGGAAGACCTACCACAAAATCTATTATGATGTGCTCCCACTTCCATTCTGATATTTCCAACGGTTGAAGTAATCCATTTGGTCTTTGATGCTCGGCCTTCACTCTCTGACATGTCAAGCACCTTGCAACGCATTCTGTAATGTCTATTTTCATATTTGGCCACCAAAAGTGACGTCGTAGATCTTGATACATCTTTGTACTTCCTAGATGAATCGAATATCTTGAGCTATGAGCTTCTGTCAAGATGTCTTCTTTAATATCCTGTACTGCTGGAACCCAAATTCGTCCCTCGAATGTTAGCATTCCCTCAGTATCAACCTTATACTTCACCTCTTTTCCATCGGCAACACTTTCCTTTATTTTTCTGCATTCTTCATCTTGTAGTTGAGTGTTCCTCATCTTGTCCACCAAAGTTGGACTAGCTTCCATCTGGTATAATTTTTCGTTGGATTCTTTTGGAAATTTGATTTCCAACTCTAGCCTTGCCATCGCTGAAATAAGCTCCTCCTTATTGGTTAACAACATTAACTTCTCACGGCCCTTTCTACTCAAGGCATCCGCAACCACGTTTTCTTTGCCCGGATGATAAAAGATTTCGCAATCATAATCTTTTATTAATTCCATCCATCTCCTTTGACGCATGTTCAGGTCCTTCTATGTGAAAATATACTTCAGACTCTTATGGTCTGTGTAGATCTTACATTTTTCTCCATAGAGATAGTGTCTCCATATCTTCAGAGCAAACACAACTGCCTCCAAGTCTAAATCATGAGTCGGATACCCTTTGTCATAGTTTTTCAATTGCCTTGATGCATACGCAATGACCTTGCCGTTTTGTATAAGGACACATCCTACACCCTTGTGTGAAGCATCACTATACACCACAAAGTTTTCTATATTATCTGGTAATGATAACACAAGTGCCACACTTAACTTCTTTTTCAATTCTTGAAAACTTTCTTCACATTTCTCCGTCCAAACAAATTTTATACACTTTCTCGTCAAATTCGTCAACGGAGTGGCAATCTTGGAAAAATACTGGATAAACCGTCTATAATAGCCTGCCAATCCCAAGAAACTTCTCACTTCTGATGGAATTCTTGGTTGTTCCCAATTTATCACAGCTTCAACTTTTGATGGATCCACTAAAATTCCATCCTTGTCAATTACATGACCAAGAAATTATATATGTTCCAGCCAAAATTCACATTTAGAGAATTTCGCGTACAACTTTTCTTTTCTTAACGTCTCCAACGTTAGGCGTAAGTATTCCACGTGTTCTTCTTGAGATTTATAGTACACCAAAATATCATCGATGAACTTGTCTAAAAATGGTTTAAACACCCTGTTCATCAAATCCATGAACACTGCAGGGGCGTTTGTCAAACCAAAAGACATCACCAAAAATTCGTAATGTCCATACCGAATTCAGAATGTCGTCTTTGGTACATCCTCCTTCCTTACTTTCAGTTGGTGATACCCACTTCTCAAATCTATTTTCGAGAAATATCTAGCACCTTTCAGTTGATCAAACAAGCCATCTATTCTTGGCAACAGATATTTTTTTTAATAGTGACTTTGTTCAATTCCCTATAATCAATGCAAAGATGCATTGACCCATCCTTCTTCTTCACGAATAACACCGGCGCTCCCCACAGCGATACACTAGGCTGAATATATTTCTTATCTAACAGTTCTTGCAATTGCACCATCAGTTCCTTCATCTCCACCGGAGCCATTCTATACGGGGCCTTCGATATTGGAGCAGTTCCTGGTGCTAAGTCGATCACGAACTCAATTTCTCTGTCAGGCGAAAGTCCTGGCAAATCTTCCAGAAATACGTCCACAAAGTCCCTAACCACTGGTATCTCTTCCAGTTTCACACCCTTCTTCAGAGTATCGACTATGTAAGCTAAATAACCCACACAACTTTGACTCAACAATTTCTTGGCTTGCATAATCGTCAGACATCTCATTTGTCTAGGTGATTTGCTACCATAGAAAACTACCTTTGACGGAGTTATAAGGTTTACACACTTCTTTTGGCAATCAATTATCGCTCCATAATTGAATAACCAATCCATTCCCAATATAACGTCAAACTCTCCAAGTTTTATATGGATTAAATCTACTTTCATAACATTTCTCTTAAAGTTCACCCTACAATTCTTGTATACGAATCTAGCAGGAATTACCTCCCTATTCGTAATTTCTATATTTAAAGAGAAATTCAACTCTTCACTAGGTATTTCTAACCTCTTAGCAAATTCATCAGATATAAACGAGCAAGTAGCACCCGAATCAAATAATACATATGCATTTATATCATTGATTGGGATAATACCTGACACGACATCTTTTGATTGCACCGCGTCCTGCACCATCATATTGAAGGTTCTGGCTATGGGCTTATTTGTTGACGTTGGTCCAGCAATAATCAGCGCACCTCCACTAGCATTTCCCTTACTTCCGTTTGTCTCACCAGATTTCTTCTTAGGGCATTCACGAGCAAAGTGATCCTTCGACCCGCAGGTGTAGCAAACATTCTTCTTGGGTTGAGTGCAATTTAGGGCAATGTGACCCTCATGGCCACAGTTGAAGCATACTTTTTTCCCCATCAAGTACACACCCTTGTGAAACTTCTCGCACATAGCACATGCTTCGAACTTCTTCTTCTACTGATTCCCAGCTCCCACATTTGCATTCCATTTCCTCTTCAAACTGTTGTTGCCATTTCCACCGTTACTACCTCCATAATTTTTAGCTTCACCTTCATTCTTCTTCTTCCTCTGCTCTTGATTGTGCTTTGTTACAGCCTCGCCTCCACTTTCAGCGAGAATTGGTTTCTCAAGCACCGCTGTAAATGTTTTTAGCTGGAACAGGGAAACCCTACTGTACAACCAGGGTTTCAGTCCCTGCTCAAATCTCCTTGCCTTGCGCTCATCCGTATTCACTTGATATGACGCAACCTTGCTAACTCGTTGAATTTTGCTGCATACTCTGACACTGTCATTGTGCCCTGTTTTAATTCTAGAAACTGCACCTCCATCTGATTCTTCGAACTTTCTAGAAAATAGGTCTCAAAGAATATTTCCTTGAACCTTTCCCAAGACATTACCCCTTGACCTCCTCGGGTTTTATTGGCTTGCCACCAATAACTAGCCTCTGCTTTCAACATGAATGTTGCAAAAGCAGTCTTCTGATTATCCCCTACCCTATCAACATCGAAAACCTTCTCTATCTCCATGATCCAGGTCTATGCCTCAACCGGATTCATGGACCCATGGAATTCTGGTGGCCCAACCGCCTTGAAATCCTTAAAAGTCGTAGTTTGATTCTGTGGCTGATTCTGTAATGCTCCCGTCAGTAGTGTTACGAATGGCTAAACTGGATTAGCCTCAACATTGTTGTTATTGGTAGGTCCCTGTCGTGGTTGACGTCTTTGAGGCATTTTTTGTTAAAAATACACCCATTAGATTGTTACTCAACACATTTAAGTATTTTATACTTAACTTGCATCTCATAAAGGAAATCATCACATAACACATAACACTTTGAATAATAACTTTTATTCATTCATAATCTTTTTGAAAAACATAAGAATAATAGCATCACTGCTATTTACATTACTTTCCTGAACTTACTAAAGTTCCAGGATAACATCATCATCATATCCCATAGGTTACATCACACTTGGGATTTACATAATATTTATCATATTAATAATCGCATATCAGGTACATTCCCTACGATGTCCTACTAAGATACTGTGTAGCCTTATGATGCTCTTCTTCCATAATACGAAACATTGTTCGACGATCTAATATATGTGATGGCAGCGTCTCGAACTAAATAGGATAACCCATGACCCGATCTTGAGCTCGATTGATCACGATGTTGAATACGTTATTCATCTCCTCCATCTTCATCCTCTTTGCTTGTGTCTCTTCCTGCTATCCCGGCTCGTTGATAAGCTTCCTCGTATGCGTCTTCGACTCTTGCCCTCTTAGTCGATTCCTCCTTCAACTTGTTCTTCAGCTCTGTAATCTCCGCTGTCATTCGTTAATTCTCCTCTTCAGTGTGAACCAGCTTCTCTTCGACATTATTCAGACGTTCCTCTCAATCTAGGATCTCATCGTCCTTCTGTGTCATCGAGGTTTGTTGTTCAGCTACTATCTCTTGCAACTTCTCGACAATATCCTGAAGTTCCACATTGCGGTCGTATACTTCGTCGTACATACGGCCAGCTATCGAGTTAAGTGAAATCTCTTCCTCCTCGTCCTCCTCATCCTCATCCGACTGTGGCAACTCAATGGGGTCCTCCTCGTCCGTCTCTATCATATCATCCTCATCAGGTAAACCCTCCTGCTCAACCACTGTGACCAACGGAGCTGACTCCCGTGGCAGTAGTTGTTCCCACATTACCTAAATATCTCAAGGCTCCTCCTCTCTAGGCATCTGGGATCCTTCCTCCCTAGCCTGACTAGATTCTCCGACATTAGTCATCCTGACAACAAAATTTTAAGTTTTAATTATTAATCATTACTACTCGACACTCACGAGCACATAAGTTATAATCACATAAGCACATAATTATTTTATTACTTCTTCCTTAAAACTCAATAAGAGTTTATCACCACTATCTTTTCAAAGGTTACTTTCTAAGGCTTTTCCCCGCCTAAGGTGTAAGACCCCGAATTTTATGAAATAAAAGTATTCAATTTTTCTTATAATTACTATTCAGTAAATGGTTAAATTGATAAATGTTAAAGTTAAGGGTGATATATGAATTTTTTTTTCAAAATACGCAAGTGGTTATAAAATATTCATTTTTGGTCGGTGAATATTCGTGTGGTCGTGGAATATTCTTTCTGTCGAGGAATATTCGTACGACGGTGCAGCTATTTGTGGGCCCCATAACGGAAAGCGATTGGATGAAGAAAACGACAAGTATAAGTTGTTTATAATTAACGGCGTAGTTGTTACCGTTAATACTGTTGGAATACCTGGTGGTTAAAATACAGTAGCACACGGATTGCACAGTATTTTTGAATTATTGATTCTTACGAAGGAATGCACTACTCAATAATTGTTACAGTAGTTACTGTTCAATATTTTATTTTATTGATTCAATAATTACTGCATTGATATTTTATATTATTGTTGTTTCAATAAATGTCACTGCACAGTATTTCCCATTATCAGATCAATAATTCATATTATTTGAATAATATTATTAGATAACATTATTGACAATGTCTAAAAAGTTATGTCTAAGGAGAGGTTTGGTCATCTAATTGCGCGCCAGTAAGGAGAAATTCTTATTGGAAAGCCCCCTCTTTCCTGGGAACGGCCTGGTGTCATAAATGTAATTCTGTAATATTATTTGTGAATAATTAATTATTGATTCATATGATAAGGAAATATTTATTTTATGTGGATATAAATGAGGGATATATTTTTGTGGTTAAAAATGAAGGAGTTATGTTGAGGTTTTTATCAGTATTTTTGTCGGAATGGAGGTATTAAAAATCAGGATTTTTGAGATATTTTACGGGGGTTATAATTTTTAATCCGACCGTTGGATCGTGGTAATATTTGGATATGTTATACATATATAAGTTGAGTATATGTCCACAAATTTTGAACCGTTAAAAATGAACGTATGATTTGTTATGAATTTTACGAGATGACTGGTTCAGAAATTGTTGAATTTTCGGAGTTAATCATTTTGGTAAAAAATTTTAGAATTGGTGGGCCCCACTCTTGGTTGGTGAAAAAATGTGATGAGATTTTTATTCAAATGTGGTGGGTGGGAATTGTAGCAGGTAAAACCATCAGGTTACAGGTTAAGTCTTATTCGGCGTGCTAACATTTTTCTATAAATAGAGGGCTAACTTAGAATTGAAAATCACACCAGAAACATAAGCTTTCTCTCTTTCTCTCTCTATATTATGAAGCATATTTTTGTGAGTATTTAGATACTTTGAGAGTTGCTATTCAGTGCAAGTTTCCTTCGGCTTTGCATTCCAGTTAGAAATACTGCACTTTTGAGGTAAGGGATAGTAAGGGATTTTAAGGGTTGTTATGTTTTTCAGTTTCGTAATTTTTCTGACCTTTAAAAATTCTAGAAAAATTTGAAATGATATTTTAATGAGTTTTCTTGATTGTGTCCAAAAATGGTGATTTTTGGATGTATAGATTAAGAGTTATGAATTTTATGAGAAAATACTATTTTAAAAGTAACCACTTATAACTCCTTGTAGTTAACTCCAAAATTGATAAAAAATTTATTGGGAGTACATGTATATGATAGGAGTATACTCTATGAATTTCAGAATTTTTAGATAAAAATACAATTTTTGATAAATGTCTAAATATTCAGCTGTTTTGGCAATATGAAAAATAGTAAATGACTTTTAAAAATTCTGAGAAAAATATATGTTCACTATGGGACTATATTATGCTAAATCCCAGAAAAGAAATATTTTTGGAACTGATTTGGTATTTTTCATGAAAATAGACTAGTTATGAGAAAATGAATTAAATATGTTATGTGAAGTAAAAAAATTGAAAAATAGGATTTTATGGCTTGAGAATCCTATATGAGGTATATGCAGATTTTTGATGAGGGTTTTGGTTATTGATGATAAAATCTTAAGAGTTGGCATTTTATGATGATTAAATGCATTAATTAGTAAAGTGTAAATAATTTAAATAAATTATTTATAAGCTTAAGAAATATTGTTCTTTCAATATCATTATACCGAAATATTGGTATGTATATTATTGTGGAATTTTTATATTTTTCATGTTGGAGTTACTATTCATGAGTTACTATTCATGAGTTAGTATTCACGAGTTACTATTCACGAGTTACTATTCACGGTTACTATTTATGATAAAATTTGGTTTTTTTTTAACCAAATTATAGTTGATTTATGAATATTACTCTTGAGAATAAATCTATATGTTGATCATATTATTTTTATTATCATATATAGCATTTTTATAACCCTGATGTTGAAATTCTCTTTCACTTGAGTGTAAAGATGGGTAGATTATTAGTATGATCAAGACTATGCGTTCTCTTTGGCTAGTAGTGCAAAGCTGAATTGTGACTGGTATGATCATGACCATTGAATTTATAATTAAATATCTTTAGCTTAAGTGCAAAGGTGAATTGATCAACATGGTTATAATTATTGTTTATATAAATTCTGAAATGATTATATATTTCTTTGAGACATGAATATCTTTGGCCCGTAGTGCAAAGATGACTTATTGATGAATATCTTTGGCCCATAGTGCAAAAATGAATTATTGATGAATATCTTTGGCCCGTAGTGCAAAGATGACCTGTTGTTGAATATATTTGGCATGTAGTGCAAAGATGACATGTTGTTGAATATCTTTGGCATGTAGTGCAAAGATGAGTTGTTGATGAATATTTTTGGCCTGTAGTGCAAAGATGAATTATTGATGAATATCTTTGGGCCGTAGTGCAAAGATGAATTTATTAGTATGATTATGAACATGAACTGTGATTTGGTATAACCATGATCTTTGATGTTTCAGGTGATGAAAATTATCTTTGTCTTGGATGAAAAAAGGAATTTAGAACTACAATTACGATTATGAGTTATACACGTGATTGTGGACAGGAATTGTTAATTGATGTTACAGGGATAAAACATTGTTGGTGGACTTTTAACATGGAGAAGATAATAGACTTTATAGTCTATTTGACTCTTCTAATGGATTGCTCGTTTCGCTGCAACTATGGTTGAAATTTTTATCATCTACCATATGTTCTAAATCTCTGATTTATTACTGATGAAGACTATTGATAATTTATTTATCTTTAGTCATGATATTCTTTACTGGGCTAGTTATGCTCACCCTTCTGTTTCACAATTCCTTTCAGGTAATAAGAGTGTAGCTGGGTCGAGCGGGGTAACAGGGGAATAGAACGGTGGTCATCATTTAGTAGTTATATTTGGTGAATAAAATAGGGTGAGGCGAACCCAACGTTGGAAGGGTGTTTTGTCACTATCATACAAGATGTCTAATGACATACAACCTCATGTCATCATAAGACAGGGTTGTGCTCATCCACTTGCTGAGTATCTTTACGAGCACTACCTATATAATCTTGGTGTTTGTTTGAAGTATAATTCTCAATTAGAGACAGTGGAGATAATGATATGTCAAGAGAAGACTCACCATTGGGAAGAATATGATAGTAATCTTCTTGTTTTTCTTTGGGGTCTATTGGGTCAACCAAGGATAATTCTGTGGCCATATGATATCTATCATAACCTAGATGCATGGCCTCCCATGTACGAAGGTTTCCTTGAGCACTTTCTAAAGATTCTAATTTCTAAAATAGTTTTTTACTATACCTTTATGTAAGGTGTCATTGTGAGGTGATGTCCACGGTTGGAACATGAGTCACATTTGGTATATATTTGTATCCAAACTCACAGTATATGTGTTGTTGTATTTTACACGACAATTGTTGTAATAAAGTTGTAGTTGTTTTCTGTACCATGTATTTGGCGACTCAGAATAGGTTGGATGGAATGGACCTATTTTGGGGTTGTCACATAAAGTTCATAACCTAAAGCTTTGATAACAACCTGTGACACCCCCAAATCTAGGTACTTCATTCCCACAAGACTTGGTGTTCACTTTCCATTCATTCATATTTATCTACCCAAACATAATAAAATTAAATCATAAATCCTCCCTTTAAATAGGGTTACATCATTAAATAAAAATCTTCCCAGGTTGTCTAACCTTAAACTTTATATAAGTGCGGAAATAAAATTATTACATCACATCATTGGTTAAAAGTCTATCATCATATCAATAAATAAAATTGCAACTCTACATCACTTGTACATTTTTCCCTTTCCTTTGCTAGTTGTAGGCTCATCTACCTTCTCAACTTTAGCTGCAATAATTATATTTATGCATGAGTGAGCAAAACAAATGCTCACTAGATATAACAATGAATCAACAAGATAATGATAACTGCCAATGAATAGGCTCATCAAAACTGAATAGTACTCTATCAATAATAACCAAAGACTGGAATCAAAATATGAAATATATATCTGAGGGTCATAAGACCACGAACTATGTCCACAGTTGTAAGTAATCTTTAAACTTCAACTTTAACAGTCATAAGACTATAAGTACTCCTCGTACTTAGGGGGATCAGCCCTTCATACAATGTATTGTCACAAACATTTCAACGTTAAGCGTAAATTATCCCCTAATAATAGGGTTGTTCATCTCAGTATTTAGAGTACAAGTCCGCACCAAAGTAAGTTTGGTTTGGATACACTTCAAGGGTAATTTAGAATTCAACAGTCATCAACTAAGGATTAGTTGAATACAATATTGATAACGTCATGCTATGGAATAATCATAACTGAATCGACATTGTAAATTAGGATCGTGCTTTAGGAATAAACTAATAGCATAAACATTGAATAATCATAACATGCCTTGCTTGAACAATATTAAGCCAAGGTTATTTAGAATTGAGTACTAAGCATGAATAACAAATAGTAATTTAAACGATAAAACTTGTTCAACATTAGTATATCAAAATATGTAAACTTGCATGCTAGATAACAAGTTAAAGATAAGAATAACTTGTTCAATATCAAAATAGGATTTAGAAATCATAAGCAACTAGATACAAGAACTTGCTCAATTGTACAAGTAGAATTAGAGAGCTTGCTCAATGTAAAAAGATAAGTTTAGAAACTTGCTCAACGAAAATGTAGAGTTAGAAAACTTGCACAATTATTATAAGAGTAGAGTTAAAGAACTTGCCTCGAGCGTAAGCTATAATATTAAGACTCACGTTCACCAACATATAGTATTAGAACCACAATATCTATTAGATATACTAACATTCACGTTCCCACATAATACGCATTTCTAGTTAGACTTATTATTTTAGCACAAGTCTTTAAGCTACCATACAAATATCAGAATTTACAAGTGTTAACCTTCACAACACCTGTTTACTATTCATCATGCTCACTAAATCCTAGTATACCACGTTCATCATTTAATAATTTTTTGAATCTTTGAAACTACTAACCACATAACACGATTCTGTTTCAACTACGTTATTACATGTTTATTATACTAACACATCATTAAACCAAAGTATGTTGCTATCCCAGAACTGCAGCAGCAGTAGAAGTCTCTGCCTCAGATCAGTGTATGGCGCAGCTGCGCCATACACAGACTTGGAACTGGCGCAACTGCGTAGTTTTTAGTCTTGGCAACAGCGCAGCTGCGCTGGTGCACAGATAGAGGTAGAGACGACTATGAATAGTAGCCAACTTTAGCCCAACAAACACGAATTTCACCCACCAAACATTAATATTAACACGTACAAATGGTATAGAACTATCACAAACACGTCAGTTAACATATTCCTCAACATAGAACAATTTAACAACAACTAAAACTCTTTTAATTTCTCAAATTTCATATTTTCATACATAAACACCATTTTTGACATCCTTTACAAAATTCATCACTAGGATTTCTATTCTACGCTGAATCACTTCGTTCAAACTACATTCTCTTTGTTTCTTAATGAACTAGCATAAATAAGACTCAATTTACCGATTAACATACAAATTGGCCACCATAATTAGTACTTTCATAAGCCAAAAGAAAAATATATACATTGTCATTATTTTTCTACTATTATACGAAATTAACATACAATTTCCTTGTTTAAACACGAACTCTAATCATCATAAACACATATAATCACAAGTAACCCATTATATAGCAACAATTCAACAAATTTGAAATTCACAGAATATATAAAATTTTGCCGTAAACTCATAAATACATTTACATATATATATATATATATATATATATATATATATATATATATATATATATATATATATATATATATAATATGGAGATTGTGAAAAATACCTTTTGTTGCTTTAAAATCCTTGCTAACACCACCGAATTTGCTTTGAAAACTCAGAACTTCCTCTCAATTTTCTCAAGCTCTCTCTCAATTTCTCTCTCAATTCTCTGTATTCTCTAGGCTTAGCAAATAAGGCGTAAGACCAACTGATAAACCTTATGCGTAAAAATAAAACTGATAAACCTTAATACGCACATTAATCACGATATCAGTTACTACAACTAACGTATATGTTATAAATATACTATATTTATTATTTAATTTATTTTATTATAATTCAAAATTTGAAAATTCAAAAGTCATAAGGCTTTATTTGGCAAAACTCTTTAAAATTAAATACTTAATATATTTAAGCATTGTTTGGGTTAAATCAAATTAAAACTACTTTAATTATTTTAATAAACAATTTAGTTTATAATTTATAATAACATATTATTTATTTGGATCTCCATATCCAACATTAATCAAATAAATTAGTTACACACTATATTTTAATTAAATATACCATTTAAACAAATAACACAAAATTATAATGTTATTATAATTTTATTTAATAGTTTAATATACCATTTAAATTATTAAATCAACAAGACAATATAACATCTCATGTTATATTACAACTCTCTAAATTATAAATTAATTTAATTTAGAATATTATCTAATAAATTTAATTCATAAATATTTACTAATAATAATCACATCAATAAAATATTTATTTTATTAATTTCAACAATAAATATATCAAATAAATATTTATATATTTCAATAAATATTTATTATTACAGTTTGAAATTTCAGATTGTTACATCCATCAATTACCGTGATAATCTATATGAAATCGGAAGAGAAGTTTAGATTTAGATCTGATGATGATAGCATGTGTTTGTGATTTCTGCATAGATGGAATTCGTAATTCGTGTTTAGGATAGAGATATGCCTTTACGCCATATGTAATCTTATAGAGAACTTGTGCTTTAAATCCTTTTTAATTGTAATTCACATAGAGATATAGTGGATTAGTTAATTAGAGTGTCTTGCTTAATTCTATCATCTGTGGATTTAAGTGAGTATGGGTATTATGCATCGAGATGTGATTTTATCTGCTTTAGTGTTCTTGATTAACAATTCAGGATAGAGAATAATTGATGAGAAGTGTGCTAACTTAAATGAAGCAATAAGTGAAGTTGTGATTTTAAATCTCCGTAATCTTAATTTAACTAGTGAAATCTAATAGTCGTTAATTATATAATTTGAAATTCATTCATTTAAATAAGATTGAGTTGGTTACGGGTTAGTACTTGGTGATTTTTATTAAACAATTCATCGTGGGAACGATACTCTACTTTCACTTTATTACTTGTTGACCATGTATACTTGCGTGTTGTTGTTGTGTGTAATTAGATTTTACCCAACAAGGTTTTGGCGTCGTTGCTAGGGAATTAGTTTAATAATTTTTGCCAATATTAGCTTCAATCAAATTAGTCTTAATTTAAACATTTTATTTCTTTCTTTTTATTTAATTCTCTTCCTATTTTTCTCTCTTTTCATGTACCATGGCTGGATGCAATTATTAATGGCCATATACGAGTATGACTCAACCAAGGGACACAGGGATTGATGGACTCAATAGAATTTCTGCATTATCAGCACAGCTAGAGATACTTTCGAGGAGGTTGGACGTTGTTGCAGCCCAACGCATTCGAATGATAGTGATAGTTTGTAATATTTGTGCTGGGAATCATCCGAGTAATCAATGCACCGTCAGTTTTGGGCCAGGACAACATTGTGGTGACTTCCTCAACAATTATGCATATGGCAATTATCACCAAGATTATGGGTATCACCCAGATTCTTCAGGGAGCTACATTTATGATGACCAATATTACGCTCCAAATCCATCATACACACCAAAATTTTCATGTCCACCTCCATTACCACAAGAAGAAAAGCCAAATCCGATGGAAGTAATATTGAAGGGCATAGCAAAACCTAGAGGAGATGAGGATTAGCCAAGAGTTGTCAACCCAAAATTTTAATAATCAGATGGAACAACTCGTCATTACCTCAACCAATGGTCCTCAATACATGGCTTCCGAGACTGAAACAGGAAATTCAAGACTGGGGGAATTATTGTCCAAGTTCATAGCAAATGAGGAGAAGATGAGCAATCAAGCGAGGTCAATTCTAAATCTTGCGAATCAGATAGAGCAAATGGCCAAAGCTGTAAGCAACCTTCCTCCAAACACATTGCTTTATGACATGGATGACAATACTGACGGAGAACCCGAACAAATCTGTAACTGGATGAGCCATAAGATATCGAAAGTGTGGAGACAATTGGGGATAATGAAATAGAGGTCGACGAAGATCTAAATGGGTCTCCACCAAAATCGAAGAGTCAGTCAGATTTGCAAAATCATGCCACTTGGTAGTCATGTCGTCGGCGAAGCTCTTGATGACATAAGAGCTAGTACAATTTTGAATCCATGGTGGGACGAGAAAGAAAAGATAGACGAAGAGCCCATTATGTGTGACAAGCTTCCATGCCCCAAAGTGATCACATACACAACGGAGAAAACACCTAGCTGTGGGACGTTCTTGATTAAGATCATACCAAATCAGAGCATGCTAGGTGACTTTGATGCATTGGCCATCGCCTGTGGGAACCTCCAAAAGGATAAGTTATTACTAATGGATGGAGGGTTCCTAAAATATCAAAGAGGAATTGGATAGCGTTAACCAGACAAAGTCAGTCTGAACGACTGTAATTCAAGCGCTAACTGGGAGGCAACCTAGAAATTTTTTATAGTTATATGATTTACTAGTTTATTTAGTAGATAGGAATTAATTTGCTTATTAAGTTCTCTTATAAATCTAAAGTGTTATTCTAATCCGTGTTGTCTCTCTTCATTGCAGGTATTGGTGGCTCAATAAATAAGCAAAAGCTTATGGAAAGGGAAGCCACCAACCTGATCCCATGCCACAATATCCTCCTTTAGATCCCAATGTGAAGGAGTTTTCAGCCTTTGTTCCACAACCACCACCACCGCAAACTTAACAAATCAAAGAAGTCCTTAACTCTTCAATTCTTTTTATTTAAACAATGAGTACATTGTTCACTTTGAGTTTGGGGGTGGATCATATTATATTACATAATTGTTTAGTTCACATACATTGCATTGGTTAGTATGTTTTGTTTTGCATATTGTAGTCATGTTTCATTTAGAAAAAATATTTTCTTTTATATTGAGTGTTTGCATATAGAATGTTTGCATGAATCCAGGTAATGGATTGGTGTGGTTTTAGCTCGGCCTATGATAAGAGTGGTTTTGTTTGTTAACTTGAACAGTGTTGATAATTGATGATGAATTCTAATTTTAAACATGATGATAATCTGAGCTTGTATGAAACTTATGTAACCGATTAGCACTTAAAGTTTAACTGCTTTAATCCACTTGGTTCAAGGATTTCATAATTTGTTTCTGAGAGAAAATCTTGGTTAAAATTTAAGGAAATTAGTGAACTGACAGTAAAGGTTGCAATAAAGTAAAAGCTTGAGTTTGGGAGAATCTATGGGTTATATATATTACAAAAGAAAAAAAGAAATGATGAAAAGAAAAAAAATAATAGAAAATTTAGAAAAAAAATGAATAAACACTGTGGCATGCTTGTCTAGTTTTGTGGCCTTTGTTACTTGAGTAAATAATCCCGAGGGGATTGTTTTTACACCTAGCGCCCTAAGGTCTTAATGGCTTGGGAGTCATTGGTTGAAAGCTCGTTCAGGTAGCATTGAAAAGCCTAAGGAAATAAGACATTGTACAGCCATGAGAAAAATAAAAAAATGAATAAAACACGAGAAAGAGCAAAAATGCCCTCGTGATTGAATAAAAGTAGAAATAAATCATGTATTTACCCTTAGACTTGGTAATTGCTTAGTTTTTACCGGAGCTGTCTTAATCACAAAAGTAATTGAATTGGAACTGAAATTTTCCTTCTAAGAAGTTTGTTAAGTGATTTTCTTGAACAGTGGTTGGTTAGAATGGTTAACAAGCGCACACGCACAACATAGGTGATGACAGGTTTGGATTGACTAATTGGTTAGAGTTATGGGCTTTGACTTGATTGGATATATTGTTTAAGTATCATTGATATCTTTGAGGCCTGTTATTATATATCATTCTGATTTATTACTGGGTTCGTAGGTATATTAGGAAGTAGATCATGCATGTTCATTCATGTTGTTGAGTTAGTTTGTTTATTTTTAGTTCTTTTGTGTTTTTGCTTGAGGACAAGCAACAGTTTAAGTTTAAGGGTATTTGATAAGTAGGTTTTATACCTACTTATCCGGTATCTATTGCTTGAATTAGTTGCTTAAACTCATGTTTCTTAGTTACTTTTCATGAATTTTGTGTTCATTTTGTAGATTATATGCTTGGGAGCTGTGTGAGCGACTATTGGTATAAAAACGCAAGGAAAAGCAATCCAGACATCGTTTTGGGCGTTCATGTTTATTTCATGTACTTGGCTTGGAACTTGGATTAAATTGTAGAGCTTCTTCTTAGCTTTCTGAAATATCTTGAATCATTTCAATCGGAGTTCGGATGCAAGAGTTATGACCTTTGTACCAACGGACGTTGAACTTCACTGTTTTGGGTGTCCATTTGCATAACAGTCACTTCCAATCCAATTTCGACCTTCATTTGTCCGTTATTTCTCAATTCTCAAAGAATGAAAGTTGTAGATCCCGTCAAGATCTTCCATTTGATAGGTGGCAGGCCTCGTAACTCTTCCCGGATCAAAAGTTATGGCCATGTTACCAGAGGACACTATAGCAAAAAAAAGGATGCCCGCCGGGGCGGGCATTTTGCAAACAAAACCCCCGCCGGGGCGGGGGTACAAGCCAAAAAATAGTAGGTATGCCAGACTGGGTGGGCCTATCAGTGGAAAAAAGCCAGCCAGGGCGGGGGTAAGAGTAGAAAAAGTAGTTTTTGTCCGAATTTGAGTTCAAGAAGGATTGGTTCGAGCTAATTGACTTAAGGACTTCTGAGAGGACTTAAAGACATATAAAGAGGCATATAAAAGGAGGAGAATCACTAGGATTAGAGGGAGAGAGAGGATTCTATTAAATTAGATTAGAGTATATTAGGACCAAAAATCCTAGTTCTTATTAGTTTTGGAGATTGAAGCAACTTGGAGACCATTGAAGATCAAGAGCAAGAGCTTGAGGAAGATGGAGATTTGCTGACAACAGATTTATTCTTCACTCTAATCTTATTCTTATCTTTTAATGTATATTCAAGTGTGGATTCTTAGTTTTAATTCAATGAACTAATTCTTTATTTGAGATTACAATGGATCTTATTGTGTAGTTTATTTTAATATGCTTCACTATCAATTATTATGTTCTATTGTGAGGATTGTCTATTGTGATTTGAACTTAATTGTTAAATTGATTGGCCATCAATTACCGTGATAATCTTTATGAAATCAGAAGAGGAATTTAGATTTAGATCTGATCATGATAGCATGTGTTTGTGATTTTTGTATAGATGAAATTCGTGATTTGTGTTTAGGATAGAGATATGTCATTACGCCATATGTAATCTTATAGAGAACTTGTGCTTTAAATCCTTTTTAATTGTAATTTACATAGAGATATAGTGAATTAGTTAATTAGGGTATCTTGCTTAATTCTATCATCTGTGGATTTAAGTGAGTATGGGTATTATGCATCGAGATGTGGTTTTATCTGCTTTAGTGTTCTTGATTAACAATTCAGGATAGAGAATAATTGATGAGAAGTGTGTTAACTTAAATGAAGCAATAAGTGAAGTTGTGATTTTAAATCTCCGTAATCTTAATTTCACTAGTGAAATTTAATAGTAGTTAATTATATAATTTGAAATTCATTCGTTTAAATAAGATTGAGTTGGTTACGGGTTAGTACTCGGTGATTTTTATTAAATAATTTCTCGTGGGAACGATACTATACTTTCACTTTATTACTTGTTGACCACGTATACTTGCGTGTTGTACATAATTAGATTTTACCCAACAACGGGATCCGAGGTTTGAAGGGACCCAGATTTTGGGGCGTCACAGGTTGGTATCAAAGATGTATGTTATAAACTTTAGGTAAGAGTACCTTAGGCTATAACCTGAGAGAGAGAGAAAGATAAAGATTAAAATATATATATAAGTGAAGATTCAAAGAAGAATCTTGAAGTATCTAAGAGAATGAGAATTCAGGAGTTTCCCAACTCCGGTAATAAAAATGTTAAGATAATGTCTATAAGATGAAGATGACCAAGGTAATAAGAATGAACTCGAATGGAGTTTAGTTAATAATGGGAAAGAACCCTAAGGTAAACCGATGGTCATGACATGATCGGATTGAGCTATGAAATGATAAATAGTCTATAACGACTAAGTGGCTATAGCTTGATGCTATAAGAGAAGGTACTATAAAATGGTATAAGATAAACTCATGAGGAGTTATAAATGATGAGATAAGAAAAATTTGTATCGAGCAAAGACCAAGTTAAGAGTGAGATAGAGTTAAGTGAGATTTTAGTTGAGGACTCATGTGAGAGCTGAGTTGTACAAACCTTTGTGTGGGCGGAGGCTTTTTGCTTGTACTCGGTTCCTCACAATGATAATCAATGGAATTTCGGTGTCGCACTATCAATATGCTTATCGTGAGAAGGTGATTCTTTTCTCATATCATATTTGATAGATAGAGACTATTAAGGTTAAGATAGAGAATATTAAGATTAGGCACGAGTTCTTAAAACTGATGCATATGGTAAGTTTGTGACTCATAATCATATGGTATATTTTGAACTCCTCATCGAATGGACGCCTATGGTCTGACTAGGATAAGTTCTTAAACTCATATGATTGTAGCAAGTTCTTGAACTTCCAAAGTATGGTAAGTTTGATGAACTATACTGGGTATAGAAAACTTCTGAGGTAAGAATAAAGAAATTTTGGTATAGTAAGCATTGATGGTGTTAGAGATTAATAGAATAAAGCAATGGAGTGAAGATTGAGGTTGATGGAGAAACATAGATTTTCTAAATCTTCTAGCTCTGCTAGATTTTCAAAATTTATTAACTTCATGCTATGTTTGCACTTCTATTTTCTTGAAAAATATTAGATCATGTGATTGAACCAATGATGTTTAAAAATAATATCGTTATTCTTATGTCTATGCTAATTGTTTCAGTTAAGACAAAAATGATTTGAAAATTTTTAAAATGTATTTCTGACCATGTGTGTCATTTGATATGGTGTAGAAAATGGTAAACGATGGAGTCATCAATGCAGTCGAACCTAGTGTTAGTTGTAATCGAAAGATCGTCAGCCCACTATGGAATGATGTAATATGACAAAGTCACATAATGGCAGAATCCTCAACGTACTACTAATCTGGTACGGTATCATGACGTCATAAAAGAATTTTTGATTTTTCTTTTAAATTATGAAGAAGGTCAATTAAGTTGGCTAAATTATTTCGATTGATGACCGAGTTATTGATAAAAGTCTAAGCTATTTGATTCGACAAGACGGCTGTAGAAAAATATTTACAGAATTCAAGCATTCTTGAGTATTTATGCCAAACCAGATTGCTCTGGTGTGGATTCAGATGCGAAAAGCTAAGGTGAACAACCCTATAAGGGAACATATTTTTGGGGACAATGGTTTCGAGTGTAACGCATATAGTCGTTACAAAACACTACGTTGCGACCCAACGTAGTGGTATAATAGGTTGGCCACCTAGTGTATGTGTCGAAGGTGTTTTTAGTCTTTGTGATTGATAAACACACTGATTTGCAGTGTGAAGGATTGTGTTGAAGCACTTGCAAACCTAGAGAAGAGTTCACGATCTTGTGACCCCTCAGCATATTTTGGAATCTAAGATTATTCATACTACTTTCCGATTATTGAAAAATCGTGGAAGATTCTTATTCTTATGAAGGATGAATGTAGTAAGGAGAATGTTCCTTAGAAAGGAAAAAGTGGTAGAATGCATTTGAGAAAGTTATAATAATAAAAACTTCTGAAAAGAGAATGGATAAAATTATTCAAAAGAATATGTAATATTGGGAATAACACCGAGTAGAGGAGGTTTCGGTGATTCCGATGACGGAATCCTTATAAGGGGGAGAGGATGTAAGAACCCAAATTTTCAGAAAATATTAAAATAAGAATTTATTAAATAAAATTCTTAAGGCATGAGAAGGGTTCGAATAAGAATATATATATATATATATATATATATATATATATATATATATATATATATATATATATATATATGCGTTGAGAGGTATGTGGTATTGTGTTGCATGGGGTAATATAAACTATGCAATAAGTAATTTATGTGTTTAATAAATATATTATTATTATATATTTGTTATTTATTAAAGAGGCGAGTTATTTGAAGTAAAGAAGATGGATAGAAATTTATCTATCGATATTAAATAATTTATGTGAAATTATTTTATCATAGTAAGTTGGTGACATTAAATATCTTTGATAATCACCAATTTCTTGAGTATATGTACGAGTAAGTATCAAGTCTAAGGCCGTTCAACCGTACCTTTAATGGTGGATGTATAGGAGCTGGGCTAAACGATTCCTTCAGTGAGTGGAGGTATATAAGAATTAGTAACCGATCTAACTCACTGTGAAAATAGTGTAGACAAGACGAAAACTAATTTGTTGGTTGTTTGTGGGAAACCACTCAGTGTACTATATTGAATACTATTAAAGACTCGATTTGTGCTAAGTTTAGATTTATATTTATGTACGTTGTTGACGAGAGAATAAAATCGATATATCTTTAGATAAATATTGGTTAGAGATTTATTGATTAATATTGAAATATGGTTAAATGTATGGATTAAAGAATTGTGTTGAGACAATTTATAGAAAGGAAAGAGAAATAATTATAGCATATTTCTAATAAAGGATATTAAAATAAATTCTAGCATTTGATTATTTTAATAAAAGGGGGAATATTATTTTGATATTACCTTATAGGTAATGTGTGGGTTTAAGTAATATTGTAAATATATTAAAACATATTTGCTATATAAGTTGATGGAAACAATTTATCATAATAAGAAATAAACTTATTTTCTATATATAGTGTGCACGTGTGTCGTGCATGTAAATATTTTAATAATACATAGATATTATATTAAGAGTAATATATTGAGAAAATGAGTAAATCGTTTTATTATGATTAGTTCATATATTTAGAGAAAACATGATGAAAACATCTTATGTTATGTTATGTTATGGCGAAATACATAATTTTGATTATAGTAATGTATTTCCAAGAGGGTGAAAGTTATAAAAAAAAAACTAAGTTATTTTAATTTACTAAATAACTTGAGTTATTATATTACCGCGAATGTTATAAAGAATATTTAAATATCTCCATTCACGATATATTTATATATGTGAACCTTGTGATATAATAGTTCGATGTAAATTGAACATGTTGTAAATAGTAATGTAGTGGGAAATGAATAAGTAATAAGCTTAATGTAAGCTTGTGTGATATGCCTAGTGTGGTAAAGTGATGAAATAAGCATTCATTAAATAATTTAATGAATGAATAATTGAAGGAATTAAATTGTATGTGCAATGATTATATATTATATAGTAGCTACATCTATATGATATGAAATGAAGTGTAACACTTCAATGGTAACTATATAATATAGGAAGTATTTGAATACATATGTATAAAGACTAATATGTTAGCATTGTGTACAAGTGAGATAATAAATGTAATATGGTGTAATAGACCACTTCCATGACCATATTATAAGATGTAATGTTAATAATAATATTATTTTGTGAGATTTTTTTTTGTTGCTAAATTTAGACTGAAATAAAAGAAAGAATAAGTACAAAGTAAATGGATCAAAACCCCAAGTTGTATACCATAGCCATCATAGGACAGGCCCTATGATGGCTGTAGTAAACCAAGCTAGAAACTAACAAACAAGGATGCAACAAGGAACAAAGCAACAACTATAAACAATAAGCAATTTGCTAGAGATCAGTTAAAGCAACTGCATCAACCAACTAGTCGAGAAGCAAGCTGCCAAGACAGATAACAGCCCAAACGCGCATAACCAGTAGCATACAGCTCAAAGCACACAATAGCCCAACAACTGTCGAGAAACTGCAGCAGAAATACAGCAGTAGTAAGCCCAAAACCAGCTACCGAGAATTCCCAGCCCAACACCAAAATAGTTGCATCAGCACATGAGTCCCAGAAGTCATGAAACATCTGCTGCAGACCCCACTTTAGCAGACCACAGTCCCAACAAAGCAGAGGCCAACATAGCACCATTCCAGCAGAACCAGCCACCCATAGCAGCATCGGGATAGCAACAGACCAGCAGTCATAAGATAACTTTGTAGTAGCCAACAAACTAGCTAAGGAGCATGAGGTGTTGACTCCAGCTGCCAAAGCAGCAGCTATGACCCCAACTGCCGAAGCAGCAGTTATGACCATTTCCTATCTTTAACCACTTCTACTCCTTTGCAATACCAGCCCAAACCAACTACTGCATACCCACAACAGTCCCAAGACAGGCTCAATAGCAGCTCAAGACCACAACAGCAAACAGCTAAAACGCTACTCAACACAGCAGCAGTAGAATCAGCCCAACAGCAGTAGATAATAACATCAGTAGAATCTGCCCAGCAATAACAAACAACACAGCAGCAGCAACAATAGGCCTCCCAACCACCTATCATGCAGCAGACCCAGCAGCTATAGCATAACAACAGAGCTGCTACAGAGCTAAACTAGCAGACTGCAGAGCTAAAACAATAAACCAGTAGCAGCATATGAAGTAATAAACAGCCAATAAACAGCATGAAACAGGCAACTAGCAGCTCAATCTCCACATACTGCACTGACTGCAGCTATTCAGAACCACAACAGCAGATCTGAAATAGGCAAAGCAACTCAGCACCGAACTCAAAATAGAATTCGGCACCAAGCATCGACTAACCCCGTAGGCTACCAACATTCTAGTCCCCCTAGCAGACTAGCCCAAAATAACCCAACAAAATCCTAGCAAGCATACTAACAGAGGCTTTATAATCTGCAGTATACACCAACAGACCAGGCCCTCCAAAGCCAAATCAAGACATAACACCTGCACTGATTACTTAGCTAAACCAGCCAAATATCCAGAAACAAAAATAAGTTAAACAATGTTTAAACTTAGCTGTCTAAATCCAGATCCATTTTTTAATTTCTGGAATTTAGAATTTGTATAGAGTTTACACTTGAGCATTTGAAGAATATCAACAACAACATTCCGAACAGGGCTAGATTTATTTCTAAATATCCTTGCATTACGTTCATTCCAAATACGGTATACAACCGCAGCAAACCCAAGATGAAGCAGGCTATGATGAAATTTAGGGCTAGAATAATGGATGAGATAATCCGTTAGGAAACTCCAACTCCTACTAAATCCCCTCCACCCACAATGTCTAAGGACAGAAAGAAGGACTCTAAAGGAGTAATCACAATGAAAGAAAATGTGGTCAAAAGTTTCCTCCTGAAAAGAACATAGAACACATGTAGAGTTAATAAACATCCCAAAGTTGAGCAACTTGTCCATAGTACGCAACCCTCGGTGAAAAGCCAACTAGAGAGTAAACGAGTATCTTGGGATCAGAATCTTATTCCACGCTAACTTGTCCCAGATAACAGCAACACCCACCTGCCGAATGGACCGCCATAAAGTAGAGGTATAAATAGTGAATAAGCTTGTGGACTATTAATTACTAAGTTCACATAATTATGTCTTGTGTGGCATAAATAGTGAAGTTAAATCAAAGTGAGAATTAATGGGAAGTACTAAAAGAAAATAAATGGTGAGTTAATAAATAATTGATATTAATTATCATTATAATAATTGAGGGTATTTGAGGTAATAAAGTTTATGGAAAATGATGGATTGAGAATATCCAACTATTTTATAATTAGCTCAATTAAAATATTATTGGGACTAACCCAAATGTACATGGATTGTATGATTATGGGTATATGTACCCCTAATTTATCATATGGTAATAACATTAAGTCATTAAAGGTAAGCTTGTAAGTCCAAAAAGAAGTAAACATAGATGTCTTAAATACTCATTTTGATAATGCTTAGAAACCAAATTGATTGTCCCATTTTTGAGTCTCATCTCCTTTATCACTTGAATAGGCTATTGGCCTAGCCTACCTCTTCAACTCTCAAACTCAGTGAAATGAAAAAGGCTACAAAGTTTGCAATCATGGTGATGATGAAGGGAGTGATGGAGGAAGTGGAAGTTGGTGACCAACTCCTCTATACCCAATAGCTTCTTCTTTCTTTCTTTGGTTTGATTCGTGGAGCAAAACCCAAACTTGGTCCACGGTTCTTCTATAAATAGAGACCTCCATCTTCATTCTTCCCATTTGAAATTTTGAGAATTTTAGTGAGTTAGTGTTTGAGAAGTTGGGCGAAATCAGAAGTTCAGATTCAAGAATTGTCAATTTAGCTTCAAAAGGTAAAATTCTTAAACTATGTTCTTAAATTCAAGTTTTTGCAAAGTTCTTAGAAAAGTGCTAAAATACTTGTTTTGAGTTGAAAAGTTCATTGTTGAAGCATTATAGAATCTGTCAAATAATGCTAGACATTGTTAATATGGTTAAAAATGAAATCAACGAAAGTTAAACGAAATAATTTGGTCAAGTAACGAATCTATAGTGAAGAGAATCGCTAAATGTGAACTTTGGAAAAATGGCATAAATCTTGAATTGATTCTTGAATTTGATTGTTTGTATATTTTGGATTGTTAGAAGCATGCTAGGAATGTTTATTAGTAAGTTTATATCAATTAAGTATCATTACATTGCTGTTTGGATGGGAGCTTGGCATGATAGCTCGTAGCAGGGGAATGTAATTTTTGCAACTGCAGTAGCCATTCCCGCCCCGGTGGGGGGTTCTACAGTAGCCATGTCCGCCCCGACGGACTATTATAGTGTAAAACCACCGCCCCGGCGGGGGGGTAGTCTGACTTACAAATGTTGAGAAAATCTAACTGGATATATTTTACTAAAATGGGCATAACTTTTTCATACGAACTCCGATTGAGGAGATTCAAGATGATTCGGATAGAGGACGAATAGACCTACAACTTTCATTCTTTAAGGTTTTCGATTTAAAGTCATTAATAGGGGTAAAAATGTCTATCTGTGTGACTATTACGTATTCGAAGGCGATCAGAGGGCGTCGGACGAGCACATACTCAAGTATAGTGCTCTCGACGATGGAATATGTTATTCTAAGTGATAAAACATATATATGCATGATAATAGACATGACATATAAGATTACCTTACTCCTAATGGAATGCTTTAGCATGATTTAGTATGTGTTTTGAAAAGAAACTTGGAGTTTTGAAAACGAATATTGACAAACCTTGAGTCTTTGACGTTATGATATTTTAACACATAAATATTATGGAGTTATGAGTATACCTAAGCATGAGAAGTGATTTAAAGTTGCTTTATTTATTATCAACTTACAATAGCTTAGTTGAAAATGATTTATAAAGAAAACTTAAAACTTTGAGAACAAACTTAAAGTAACTTGTGTATCTAAAGTTCTAAACGTATACGTATAGTGCCGTATTCGTGAATAGTACCGTATACGTGAATAGTGCCGTATACGTGAATAGTAACTCCGACACCAAAAGTTTCAAATTTGATAAAAAGTTCATACCAATATTTTGGCATAATGATACTGAAGAAAATATCATTTAAGAAGAAGATAATATCCCTTACCTCAAAATAACCGTACTTCTGACTGAATTTCGGATATAGTGCTGACAGAAACTTGCACCGTATAACAACACTCAAAGTATACTCACAAGAATACGCTCGATAATACAGAGAGAAAAATAGAGAAAACTTGTTTCTGGTGTGATTTTCAATTCTAACTTAGCCCTCTATTTATAGAAAAATATTAGCACGCCAACGCAGACTTAACCTGCAACCTGATGGCTTTACCTACTACTATTCCCACCCACCACATTATAATAAAAATCTCAGCACATTTTCACCAACCAAAAGTGGGGCCCACCAATTCTAGAATTTTCCACCAAAATGACAAATTCCGCAACTTCAACAATTTCTGAACCAGTCATCTCGTAAAATTCATAACAAATCATATGTTCATTTTTAACGGTTCAAAATTTGTGGACATATACTCAACTTATATATGAATAACATATCCAAAAATTACCATGATCCAACGGTCGGATTAAAAATTATAACCCCCGCAATATTTCTCAAAAATCCTGATTTGATTTTTAATACCTCCATTCTGACAAAAATACTGATAAAACACCTCAACATTAACTCTTTCATGTTTAACCACAAAAATATACCGCTCATTTATATCCACATAAAATAAATATTTTCTTATCATATGAATCAATAGTTAATTATTCACAAATAATATTACATAATCACATTTATGACAACCAGGCCGTTCCCAGGAAAGAAGGGGCTTTCCAATAAGGATTTCTCCTTATTGGCGCGCAATTAGATGACCAAACCTCTCCTTAGACAGAACTTTCTAGACATTGCCAATAATGCTATCTAATAATATTATTCAAATAATATGAATTATTGATCTGATAATGGAAAATATTGTGCAGCAACAATTATTGAGACAACAATAATATAAAATATCAACGCAACAATTATTGAATCAATAAAATAAAATATTGAACAGTAGCTACTGTAACAATTATTGAGTAGTGCCTTCTTACGTAAGAATCAATAATTGGTGCAATACCGTGTGCTACTGTATTTTAACCACCAGGTATTCCAACAGTATTAACGGTAACAACTACGCCGTTATTTATAAATAACTTATACTTGTCATTTTCTTCATCCAATCGTTTTTCATTATGGGGCCCACACAAGGCTGCGCCGTCGTACGAATATTCCCCCGACAGCAAGAATATTCCACGACCAAACGAATATTCACCGACCAAAAATGAATATTTTATAACCACTTGCTTATTTGAAATATTTGCACATTTTACCCATAACTAACCACATTAATCAAATCAACCCTTACTATTTCAAAATAATAAATAGAGGAATTTAATTTCATTTATTAATAAGTTGGGGTCTTACAACTTCCCCTCCTTATGAAATTTCGTCCTCGAAATTGACGTACGTACCTGATGTTTCGAAAATGTGAGGATACCTCACTTTCATTTCTGATTCTAAACTCCCAGGTCATTTATTAAATAGCATGGTTTCTCCACAAAACCTTAACTTGTGGTATAACCTTCGTGCATAGAACATGCTCTTTCATATCATAGATCTTAACAGGTACCTCCTCGTACGTTAAATCTTCGGCTATCTCGTCTGGTTCTAACTCAATTATATGGTTCGGGTCTTTCACATATTTACGAAGTACATATATGTGAAAAATATTATCAACACGAGACATGCTTGGAGGTAATGCGAGTCGATATGCCACATTTCCTATTCGATCAAGAATTTCAAATGGACCAACAAATCGTGGATTGAGCTTTCCTCTCTTCCCAAATCTTGTAACTCCTTTCCATGGTGCAACACGTAACAATACATGATCCCCAATACTAAATTCTACATCCTTTCGATGAAGATCCGCATAACTCTTTTGTCGATCCTGTGACGTTTGTATACGTTGTCGAATCGTTTGGATCTTCTCTGTAGTTATGCATACCAATTCTGGTCCCAACAACGTGGCTTCACCCACCTCATCCCAGCATACTGGAGAACGACACTTTCGTCCATACAAGGCTTCAAATGGAGCCATACCTATACTTGCTTGATAACTGTTGTTGTAGGAAAATTCCACCAGTGGCAAGTACTTATCCCAACTTCCCTTAAAATCTAGAACACAGAGTCTTAATAGATCTTCAAGGGTTTGAATAGTCCTCTCTGATTGCCCGTCCATTTGAGGATGGTATGCTGAACTGAATCGTAAATTCGTGCCCATAGCTTTTTGCAAGCTAACCCAAAATTGTGAAGTAAATCTTGGGTCACGATCCGAAACTATGGATACTGGCATACCATGAAATCTCACAATCTCATTCACGTACATACTAGCAAGACATTCAAGGGAATAAGTCTCATGTATAGGAAATAAATGAGCAGACTTGGTTAATCAATCAACAATGACCCAAATCGCATCTATGCCTTGAGAAACCTTGGGAAGACCCGTAACAAAGTCCATAGTAATGTGTTTCCACTTCCATTTCAGAATCTCAAGTGGTTGCAATGGACCCTATGGTACTTAATGCTCCGCTTTTACACGTTGACAAGTTAAACACCTCGAGATAAACTCCACGATCTCTCTTTTCATATTGCTCCACCAAAATGTATGTCCAAGATCGTGATACATTTTGGTACTCCCAGGATGGATTGCAAACGGTGTGTTGTGTGCCTCCATCATGATTCTATGCTTCAAGTCAAAATCGTTAGGAACACAAAGTCTGGAGTTGACTCGAAGTATTCCTTCTTCATCGATTCTTGCTTCTGGAATAGCACCTTCTTGCACTTTTTTCTTCATACGCATCAGCTCCATGTCCGTAGCTTGAGCAGGTTTAACTTTATCAATTAAAGTCGGTTCTATTCGTATATTTGATAACATCATGTGGGTACTTGGAGTCTTCATCTCTATCTCCATCCTTTGCAAATCATACAAAATGGGCCTTTGTGTTAACAACATTGCACTCGTACCTGCGTATGATCTTCTACTCAATGCGTTAGCTACTACGTTCGCTTTTCCAGGATGATATTGGATGGTATGATCGTAATCTTTCAACAGCTCAAGCCAACGTCGTTGCCGCATGTTGAGTTCCTTTTGGGTGAAAAAATATTTGAGGCTTTTATGATCCGTATAGATCTCCATTTTCTCCCCATACAGGTAGTGTCTCCAACTCTTCAACGCGAAAACGACTACTGCCAACTCCAAATCATGAGTAGGATAATTCCTATCATATTCTTTGAGTTATCGCGAGGCATAGGCTATAACTTTCCTATGTTGCATGAGAACACAGCCTAACCCTTTGCCTGAGGCATCGCTGTAGATAACAAATTCCTCCGAACTAGATGGTATTGTCAGAATAGGTGCCGAAATGAGTCTCCTCTTGAGTTCTTGAAAACTCTTCTCACAATCCTCGCTCCAACCGAATTTTGTATCCTTCCGAGTTAGCTGAGTTAACGGAGTAGCGATTCTAGAAAATCCTTCCACGAATCTCTGATAATAACCAGCTAAACCCAGAAAGCTACGTACTTCGGTCACCGACTTCGGTTGCTCCCAACTTTGTATGGCTTCAATCTTCGTCGGGTCGACAGATACTCCATGTTTTGACACCACGTGCCCAAGGAATGCTACTTTCTCAAGCCAGAACTCGCATTTCTTCAATTTGGCATATAGCTTATTTTCACGAAGCCTTTGCAGTACCAGCTTCAAATGACACTCATGATCTTCACGGCTTTTGGAATAGATGAGAATGTCATCAATAAAGACAACAACGAACTGATCTAAATATTCTTTGAATACACGGTTCATCATATTCATGAAGGCAGCAGGAGCATTAGTCAATCCAAAAGACGTGACTAAAAATTTATAATGCTCGTACTGAGTTCTGAAGGCAGTCTTTGGAATATCCTCAGTTTTAATCTTCAGCTGATGATATCCAGGATGAAGATCGATCTTTGAAAAGAATTGTGATCCTTGCAACTGGTCAAACAGGTCATCAATGCGAGGTAGCAGATACCTATTCTTGATAGTGACATGATTCAATTCTCGGTAGTCGATACAAAGTCGCATACTCTCGTCTTTCTTCTTTACGAATAACACAGGAGCACCCCAAGGAGATGTACTAGGACGAATAAAACCGATGTCCAACAACTCCTGTAGTTGAACCTTTAACTCCTGAAGTTCAATAGGAGCCATTCGATATGGGATTTTAGAAATGGGCTTTGTACCAGGTTCAAGGTCAATAAAGAATTCAACTTCACGTTCTGGGGGTAGACCGGGAAGTTCTTCAGGAAATACATCGGGAAATTCTCTAACAATAGAAATATTATTCAAATCTGACTTGTCTTTGTTCAAATCCATAACATGGGCTAAGAAAACTTGACATCCATTTTTTAATAAACAAATAGCTTTGTGGCTTGATATGACAGTGACTGATTTTAGTGGTTTAGTAGTTTGAATTCGTATGACAGGTTGGTTAGGAATATGAAAACTAACAGCCTTACAAAAATAATCAATTTTAGCATGATGGGTGGTTAACCAATCAATTCCTAAAATCACATCAAAAGCAAGTATCTTTAAAGAGATAAGATCAATAGGTAATGTGATAGTGCCAACTTGGATTATGTAAGATTTATAAACTGTAGATGTAACGAAGTTTTCACCCAACGGAGTTTCAACAGATAAGTCAAAGTCTAATTTCTCCGGAGTCAAGTTTAAACGTTGAGCACAAGCAGGAGAGATAAAAGAATGGGTAAAACCGGTATCTAATAAGGTATAAACTTCGCAAGAGTTTATGATTAGCTTACCCGTGATTACCTCGTTTGGGTTCCTCATATTTTGGGTAGTCACGACAAACGCCCTTCCAGGAACCACCGACTTTGACTTGTCCGGAACAGCCTTCGGAGTCACTATTCCCGTTGAACTTGGTTTTGCAACAAAATAATCTTTAGCTATATGACCTTCTTTTCTACAGTTATAACATACCTTGAACTGTTGTGGGCAGTTTGGGCTGATGTGTCCCTCTTTCCCGCATTTGTAACAAACGACCGGTGCTCGTTTTCCTCCCCTAAAAGCAGTTGACGTTTGTCCTGACGTCTTCACGTTATCATTGTTGTACCTTCTCTTCTTGAAATCTCCTTCCGACTCGCTCCTTCTATTATCACGGCCACGATTACCACCAGAGTGGTTACCGCTTTTGTCCGAATGTTTTCCTCTCTACTGGTTTTCATTGCTTCGATGACTGCCGCCACCGGTATGACCCTGGTTGTGGTCTCTCGTTGCACATACTCATTATCTCGCTCTAATAATTGAGCCCTGTTTACAACATCTGAATATAAAGAAAATTTATGAGAGATAAGATATTGCCGAATCTCGAGTTTTAGACCTCTCAGAAACATCCATGTCATTCGTTCCTCATTTTTGACCAAATGAGGTGCAAATCTAGATAACTCTACAAAACTTCGCCTCGTACTGGGACACCGTCATGTTATTTTGTTACAGTCTGATAAACTCCACCTCCTTCATATAACGAATATTTTCAGGAAACTACTTGTCATTGAACAGTTTCTGAAATGTTTCCCAGGACATGTTGAGTGCGTCAGGCTGGGTATGCTTCACAGACTACACCAGTAGTCTACCTCACCGCGAAACATAAAGGTGGCGAATGGAACCTTCTGTTCCTCCGTGCATCCCAAGACATCGAATATCTTTGTAATTTACTTGACCCACGTTTCCGCCATAATCGGATCCGGCTTTCCCTTAAATTCTGGTGGTCCCAATTCGTTGAACTGCTTGGCTGTGACAAACCGTGCGTTGTTATCATTTTCACCCGTATTCTGCACACGAGTCTCCCTCGTCTGATTTTGCATGAACTGCAAAAAGCTCCTAAACATTCTATCATTCTTCGTTTGCTCGGTAACGTTGTTTACAAGAGGAATATTGCCTTCCTATTACACGTTCCCCTGGGTGGTGATTAAAGGTGTCTCCACGGTCTGATTTACTCCATTATTAACGTTCTCAGCTGCCATTCTAAAATACTGCCATAAAATAAGGGTTAATAGTCATGTCATATATTATCCTTATACTCTGAACGACTAAATAAATAACTTAGTCAGGTCATACTAGCGAATGAATTTTTCGTCTCTCCCCTCCTAGTTCTTATCTCACATCTCAGTCAGAGATCATATCCCTAAGCTCTGATACCAACTGTGACGCCCCTAAAATAGGTATACATCACCCATTATGAGTCGCCAAATACTTGGTACAGAAACAACTACAACTTCATTAATACAATTATTGTGTAAAAATACAACAACCCAATACTGTGAGTTTGAATACAATTATTCCCTACTAGAGAGTATACAAACTCAAAAGGAGTCCTTATTACAATTATTATCACACTATTTTATAAAATAGTGAGGACTGCTAACACCACTGACTGAAAATATCACTCCGCACCCCGACTAGTTCCCGCTATATTCTCGCCTCCTGAGAAAAATGGAACAAAAAGGGTGAGCTCAACTAGCCCAGTAAAGAATATTATGACTAAGATAATATACAACAAATTATCATTAGTATTCAACAGGGAAAAATCTAATAGAATATAATCGACAACAAGTTTTAGATCAACAACTGCAGCGGAAATAACAATCCATTAGAAGAGTCAAGTAGAGAATGAGTTCTACTATCTTCTAAGATTTAAAAGTTCATCATCAATATTTTATCCTCGTAACAACAATCAATATTCATCTTTAATTAAATATTCATCTTTGCACTACCGGCCAAAGATATTCATTTGTATCACCAGTTAGTCATGTTCATCTCAACACCTGTTCATCTTTGCACTACGGGCCAAAGATATTCATCAGGTAATCATTCATCTTTGCACTACAGGTCAAAGATATTCATTTGTATCATCATTTAGGACTGAGGATGTTGAAAAATATTTTAAAGAAAACGAATCCAGTGAGATAACAGATCAAATATTAAGGATTTGTATTACAGTTTATCCAAGTTCAATAATATTCCGAAATAACCAATTTTGAAGCAGAATTTAAAAATAATGATCAAAACATGGATACAATCAAAGATAGTAACCATAATAGACAACTTAGACAAAAAGAAGAAAATTTTATTTTTCGGTGAATAGTGCCGTATTTGTGAATAGTGCCGTATACGTGAATAGTAACTCCGACACAAAAAGTTCCAAATTTGATAAAAAGTTCAAACTAATATTTCGGCATATTGATATTGAAGAAAATATCATTTAAGAAGAAGATAATATCCCTTACCTCAAAATAACAGTACTTCTGACTGAATTTCGGATATAGTGCTGACAGAAACTTGCACCGTATAACAACACTCAAAGTATACTCACAAGAATACGCTTGATAATATAGAGAGAAAAAGAGAGAAAACTTATTTCTGGTGTGATTTTCAATTCTAACTTAGCCCTTTATTTATAGGAAAATGTTAGCACGCCGAAGCAGACTTAACCTGCAACCTGATGGCTTTACCTGCTACTATTTCTACCCACCACATTTGAATAAAAATCTCAGCACATTTTCACCAGCCAAAAGTGGAGCCCACCAATTCTAGAATTTTCCACCAAAATGACAAATTCCGCAACTTCAATAATTTCTGAACCAGTTATCTCGTAAAATTCATAACAAATCATACGTTCATTTTTAACGGTTCAAAATTTGTGGACATATACTCAACTTATATATGAATAACATATTCAAAAATTATCACGATCCAACGGTCGGATTAAAAATTATAACCCCCACAATATTTCTTAAAAAGCCTGATTTAATTTTTAATACCTCCATTCCGACAAAAATACTGATAAAACACCTCAACATTAACTCCTTCATTTTTAACCATAAAAATATACCCCTCATTTATATCCACATAAAATAAATATTTTCTTATCATATGAATCAATAATTAATTATTCACAAATAATATTACATAATCATATTTATGACAACCAGGCCGTTCCCAGGAAAGAGGGGGCTTTCCAATAAGGATTTCTCCTTACTGGCGCGCAATTAGATGACCAAACCTCTCCTTAGACAGAACTTTATAGACATTACCAATAATGTTATCTAATAATATTATTCAAATAATATGAATTATTGATCTGATAATAGAAAATACTGTGCAGCAACAATTATTGAGACAACAGTAATATAAAATATCAACGTAGCAATTATTGAATCAATAAAATAAAATATTAAACAGTAACTACTGTAACAATTATTGAGTAGTGCCTTCTTACGTAAGAATCAATAATTGGTGCAATACTGTATGCTACTGTATTTTAACCATCAGGTATTCCAACAGTATTAACGGTAACAACTACGCCGTTATTTATAAAAAAACTTATACTTGTCGTTTTCTTCATCCAATCGCTTTTCGTTATGGGACCCACACAAGGCTGCGTCGTCGTACGAATATTCCCCGACAGCAAGAATATTCCACGACCAAACGAATATTCACCGACCAAAAATAAATATTTTATAACCACTTTCTTATTTGAAATATTTGCGCATTTTATCCATAACTAACCACATTAATCAAATCAACCCTTACTATTTCAAAATAATAAATAGAGGAATTTAATTTTATTTATTAATAAGTTGGGGTCTTACACTTGGCCTGTAGTGCATGGATAATTCGATTATGTGAAATATTTAATGTTACAGACAAATGATGTGATGAAAGTCCTCATTGGCCCATAGTGCATTGATGGACAGTTATTTGGCATGAGCATGACCACTGGTGATACTAACGAATATCATTGGCCCTTAGTACATGGATAATTCGATGATGTGATATATTTAATGTTACAGACGAATGATGTGGTAAAAGTCCTCTTTGGATTACGTGCAAAGATGGACTACTGATTATTCGTTTTACAGTTATATATCTTTGGCCCGTAGTGCAAAGATGGACTGTTGATTATTGATTTTGTGACAACCCGAATTTTTATAAATTATTAAAATAAGAATTTAATAATTAAAATTCTTATTATGAGATGTTTTGAGTTTGCGTATGTATATATACGTGCTATATATGTTGAAATACATGATCGGTGTGAAGAGAAATATATATTCATATATTGAAAAAGTGAGGTTTAATAGTTAAGTTAACTATTGAAGGAATTAAATAAATTTAGTAATTAATTTTAACTATTTATTGAATTAAATAAATATTTTAATTAATTTATTTATTGAGGAAATAAATAATTGATGAATTGTGGAGAATTAATTAACTAAATTGATTAATGCTAATTAAATTGAGTAATGAGTAATGATAATTACCATTACATGTTATTAAAATTAATTGAGCTAAAGTTATTTAATTTACTAAAGGTGTGACATGAAACTATATAATATAAGATTATTTAAATAATTTAGTTTGGGAAAATTTTTGGTTAGCCAAACAAGGCCTTGTGGCCTTTTGTTTTTTCAACTGACATCTTTTATTTTAAAACTGATGAGTACGTGGGTTGAGGGAGGTCAGTTATTTTTTTCTACGCTTCTTATTTTTCCCCTAAGGCTAGATAGTAGAATTTCAAGAGAGAAACACAGAGATTAGAGAGAAAGCTTGGTTAAAGAAGAAGGGTTTTGGGGAAAAGGATTGCTCTCAATTTTGCTAGCATACAATCAAGGGTTTAAGGTATAAATTTCTCTAACATATATGTTTTGATTTCTTTGTGGTTATTCCCTAAAAACTTATAGTTATGATTGAATTGATATATATATATATATATATATATATATATATATATATATATATATATATATATATATATATATACACACACACTTGTATATATTGATTATAAATTGATAATCATCATATATGGTTAATATTTATACATGATTGTAGTAAGAGAATCTATGAAAATTATGATTGATATTCTTAAATTTTTGGGAAAAGGGAAGAAATTGGGGGAATGATTTCTTGGAATAATTGATAATTGTGTTGTAAAGGGTTTATAATCTGTTATCTATCCTATGTAGGTGTTATTTGATAATTAAAAACATGAAATTGGGTTGTAGTAGAAAGAATTCTTATAATAGTGTTTTTCCAAGAAAATTGGCTTTTGAAAGTACAAAATTTTATGATCAATAGGTATTATAATCTATAAATTGGTGTTGGATTATGTTAGTATGTGAAGAAACAAAAACAACCCAATTGGAATGAACAAAAACGGATGTAAAACGAATTCGTAGTGAATGAATTCGCTAAACATGTTTAAAACATGAAAATAAAGTATAAACACGTGTTTTGGGTCAAATTTTAGGTTGGTTAATGTTTTTATAAATTGTTAGAATTCTAGTATGTTGTAGTTCTATGAATTACAAATTCATAGAATCGAAAACGGACTAATTTGGATGTGTATAACTCAAGTTATGAAGATTAATAGGAGAAAAGGGTCAAAAATCGCAAAACACTGTAATCTGGGCGTAGTCAAGCGCGGTCGCGCATCCCAGGAGCGCGGGCACACAGCTGGACGCTTCCAAGTTGTGCGGGCGCGCTAAAACCATGAAGGAGTTGAGCACGACCGCGCCCATAGTGTGCAAGGTGTGATTGTTTTTACCTAGTTTGGTAAAATGGCCATTACGTTTTCATACGAGCTCCGATTGAGGTGATTTAAGATGATCAGGAACGAGGATGAATATACCTACAACTTTCATTCTTTAAGTTTTTCAATTTGAGGTCAGGAACATGGGTCAAAATGGTCATCTTTAGGACTATTATGTTTTAGGAGGCAATCGGAGGGCGTCGGGCATGCACGTATGCAAGTGCAGTGCTTCTGACGATAAAAGATATTGTTCTAAGTTATAAAACATGAATGTTAGTAAATATAATGATACTTAACATTGATAAATGATGTATTAGATAAGTTTTATAAGTATACTAAGCATACACAAGAGAGGCAAAGAGGGCGTGTGACTAATGAGCGTCGAAACGTCGTGCCAAGTGTTATTGAATGTAAAAAGTGTTTTAAGTCAAATGAAATGAATATTATAAGACAGCAATACTTTAACACTTGAATGAACTTTAAGTATGAAATATAGTGAGATATAAGTCAAAAGTTAACATAATCTAATTGAACATTGTGTATTTATGATAGGAAGGGTTATGAGATGTAGAGTAAAGTTTATATTACAATTACTATACGTTGCTATGTGACTAATAGTTAATGTGAATGATTATATAATTGTGTAGGGCACGTGAAGTGTAGATAGTTGTAAGCTGTTAAACTATTGTTGGTAAACAACGATCAAGGCAAGTCCTTCAGTTCCTATTTACTATGTGAACTTGATGATTAACTGTTTTAAATTTTTATTGCAAAGAGCATGATGTGTTGTATATATGTTGAAAGTATGAAACGTTAAAGTCAATTTATGACTACGTTGATTGAGCAATGAATGTTGATTGAGTAAAGAACTCAATCTCTTTACCTGTTATATGAACTAAGCATGTATGTTATGTTAGTCTAATAATTATGAGATGTATGATAAACATGTTATTATGTGCTACGTGATGCATAAAAACTGTTAGATTTACTGGGTTGTCGAGCTCAACCTTGCAAATAACTATTTTTGCAGGTAAAGGATTGAAGGTAACACTATGTGGTACTTGAAAGACATGAATCAGATGTAATACACAAAGATTATTATTTTATCTAAAGTTGTTATTTCTTTAAACCATGATTAAGATTCTTGAGATGTATTAAATGTTTTATGTTGTATAGTTTTATGTTGAGTTGTAAAGCTAAAGTTAGAGTTATCTGATATGTAAAGGTTATCGGATTGAAATATAAAATTTTATAGAACGACGGTGATAATGTGAATCATAAAATAAGATTGATTCAAAGACATGTAGATGATAAAGGTTTTGATTCAGGGAATTAAAGTAAGAAGACATAAAAGTTTAAATTATTCTGTATTTTATTAAGATTAACATCTAATTATGATGTAAAGTCAAAAGTTAGACGTATTGTTAACGACCGAAGTCGATAATTAAATTGTATGAATTTTGGGGTCGTTACAGGTTTTACAATTGTATATCTTTAGCCCGTAGTGCAAAGATGGATTGTTGATTATTGATTTTACAGTTATATATCTTTGGCCCGTAGTGCAAATATGGACTGTTGATTATTGATTTTACAGTTGTATGTCTTTGGCCGTAGTGCAAAGATGAATTTAGTGGCATAATTATAAACATAAACTGTAAATTGGTATAACCATGAGCTTTGTATTTCAGGTAAAAACAGGTGGTGAAAGTTCTCTTTATCTTGGGTACAACGAAGAACTGTTGATTAATGTTACATGAATAAAATATTGATGATGGGCTTTTAATTTAGAGAAGATAGTAGACATTACGTTCTACTTGACTCTTCTAATGGATTGTTGATTACGCAGCTGTTATGGTTGAAAACTTTTATCATCTTCCATATGTTCTAAATATCTGATTTATTATTGAAGAAGGCTATTGATAATTTATTTATCTTAAGTCATGATATTCTTTACTGGGCTATTTATGTTCACCCTTTTACTTCACCACTCTTTTCAGGTAATAAAAGTGTAGCTGAGACTAACAGAGAGAACATGGGTATAAAGTGGTGTTTCGAATTAGTCTCAATCCTAATCAAATTATGAAATGGTGTGGCATAATAATTGTAACGCCCCCATAATAGGTATACATAACCCATTCTGAGTTGCCAAATACATGGTACAAAATACAATTATAAACTTAATTATACAACTGTCGTGTAACATAAGCTGAGAGTTTTAACACGAATATTGTCTTCTAGACAATATCCAAACTCAAATGGAGTCATCATTATAATTACTATCACACTATTTTATAAAATAGTGAGGACTACTACAACCACCATCTCGGACCATCACTCTAATTCCCGACTAGTCCCAGCTACGTTCTCATTTCCTGAAAAGAATAATGAAAGCAAAAGGGTGAGCTCAACTAGCCTAGTAAAAAATATTATGACTAAGATAATGCAGAATAAATTATCATTAGCCTTCAACAGTGTTAAATTGATAGAATACAATAAACAACAGGTGTTACTGCAGCAGAACAAGTAATCTATTAGAAGAGTCAAGTAGAGAATAATATCTACTATCTTCTATGATTTAAAAAGTTTATCATCAATTTTTATCGTTGAGACCGAGCTCAATAAATAATCCACATCACTGAATTATCCATGCACTATGGCCAAGGATATTCATTAATATCACATCCACGAATTATCCATGCACTACGGGCCAAGGATATTCATGTTATCACCAATGATCATGATCATGCCAACAACTGTTCATCAATGCACTATGAGTATACCGAATAATTCCTGGTTATAATCATACCAATCAACAGTCCATCAATGCACTACAGGCCAAAGATGACTTTTATCACAATATAAGCATGAGGATGATGACAATGATATAAGCATCAATCAACGAAATCAAGGATAAATAATAAAGATTTTTAATTTATCCAGAATTTAAAAATGTCCAAATTGTCAACATGATAACTGCTTTGTGGAGTAAAATTCAAGAATAATATTGTATCAAAAATAATTTGGACAGAAAAGAAATCAATTTTTTATCATAAATAGTACCCCGGGAGAATAGTACCTGAGTGAATAGTACTTCGAGAATAGTACCCCGTGAATAGTACCCCAACATGAAAAGATTAAAAATGAACAAGAATGTTCAGAATAATATTTTTGTGAAAAGATACTAGATGAAGCGCAAATTTCAAGGATATTCTACTAATGTCAAGGAGTATAGAAGCAATACTTAACGAAATGAGTGTCGAATTCAAAATCTAAAACGAAATAATATTACTTACATACTACAGAGTATGGAAGAAAATATTATTTCTTACGAATATTGAACAAAAATAATATCTCTTACATTAAAAAGAGAGTACTTCTGACTGGTATAGCGGGGATATTCTTGAAGAAAACTTGCACTGTTTTCTACACTCAAAGCTTCCTTAAACTCTAAAGAAATACGCTCAGTATTATAGAAGAAGAATTCTCTGATTCTGTTGTGATTTTCAATTCTAAACTAAGCATCCTATTTATAGGAGAATGGAAGAATATTATTTAGGAAAAATCATGGACTACACAGTGGGGAAAATCACGGGCGCAACGAATTCATTTGAAATAATTTTGATTTTACTATACCACACTATGCAAATACTATGCATAATAAAATATAATATATTCTATTTTTTAAAAAAATAAAACTTATTATATATATATATATATATATATAATAAACTCCCTCCCGACCAAGGTATTTCCCCCCACCCCACCCCCCCACACTTTGAAATATATATATATATATATATATATAAATAAAATTGAGATAACTTTTTACTGACAGTTTTAAAAAATGGGTAAGTGGGGGGTCCATATAATAAATAAAATTTATAAGAAATACATCATAAAAATTCCCTCTATTTATCTCAACTTACTTGGCTTCACAAAACACATTTTTGAACAACAATTATTCATCATTTATAACTTGCAATATTAACAACCAGATCATTCCCAGGAAAGAGGAGGCTTTCCGATAAAGATTTCTCCCTATTGGCGCGCAATTAGGTGACCAAACCCCTTTCCTCGATAAAACTTTCTAGACATCGTCAATAATACAAATAATAATATGAATAATTTTTTCGTCTCAATTATTGATTTAATAATATAAAATAGTGTGCAGATGATACTGTGATAATAATTGAATCAATAATATGAGATACTATACAGTAATTATTATGGCAATAATTAAAATAAACTAAGTGACTTATCACGTAAGCATCAATAATCAATACCGTGTCCTACTATGCAACCACGCGTATTAAAGTATTTTTATCACCTGGTATTTCAACAGTTAACGATAAAACTTTCGCCGTTATTTTTATAAAAAGATATTTCTATCGTTTTCTAACTCCGACAATAATTCCGCTGTGGGGTCCACCAATGATTGTGCTATCGTATGAATATTTCCTGATAAAACGAATATTTCCCGACCAATAGAATATTTTATAACAACTTGCTTTCTTTGCAAAAATTTTAAATATAACCCACAACTATAACATTATAACAAATTCACACCTTAATATTCAAAAATAATATTTAGAGAAAAATTCATCTTTATTCATAAAAGTTGGGGTCTTACAACCTCCCCTTCTTATAAAATTTTGTCCTCAAATTGGTGTACATACCTGGTATGACGAAGAGGTGAGGATACCTTAATTTTATTTCAGATTCTAACTCCCAGGTCATTTCCTCAACATCGTGGTTTCTCCACATAACTTTGACTTGAGGTATAACCTTGGAGCGTAGAATATGTTCCTTTTTATCCAAAATTTTAACAAGTACCTCTTCATGCGTTAAATCTTTCGTAATCTCGTCTGGTTCTAATTCTATAATGTGGTTTGGGTCTTTCACATATTTACATAACATAGATATGTGAAAAACGTTATGAACACGAGACATACTTGGTGGTAAGGCGAGTCTATAGGCCACAGTTCCTACTCGATCGAGAATTTTGAATGGCCCAATGAATCGAGGATTGAACTTTTCTCTCTTTCTAAATCTTGTAACTCCTTTCCATGGAGCAACATGTAACAACACATGATCTCCAATATTGAATTCCACGTTCTTTCGATGAAGATCAGCATAACTCTTTTGTCGATCTTGTGAGGTTTTTATACGTTGCCGGATCATTTGAATCTTTTTCGTTGTTATGTGTACCAATTTCGGTCCCAATAACGTTGCTTCACCCACCTCATCCCAGCATACTGGATGCCCTGTACTTGCGCCGATATAACGCCTCGAATGGAGCCATGTCGATACTTGCTTGACAACTGTTGTTGTAGGAGAATTTCACTAATGACAAGAACTTGTCTCAACTTCTATGAAAGCCCAGAATCCGGGTCCCAAATCACCGCGAATCCGGTACAATCATTCTATCACTATTTGCGAAAGATATAAACATAAATTATTTATACAATAAACGTACACATTATTTCCCCAAAATCGAGTAACCTTAACTTACACAGAATTCATAAACTATCAGACATATAACATATTTATCAAACTATTCTATTACAAATTAGCTGCACATTTTATCCCAAAAAGAACTTAGCTTTAACCCTTTTTCCTGTATCCAAACGTATTCGCCTTATCTGTAATATTTATCATGATATAGCAAGGGTGAGCATGAAAGTTGCCCAACAAGTTTAAATTTATTAAGATATATCATGATTGAAAGAGTCTGAATAATAAGCTGGCTATAATTCATCAATATAGTTGTGAATTAGCACGAACAAAATTTTAACTGAACAAGTATTAAACATGAACAAATATATTTGGACCAACTGGTAATGAAGGTGATCAGTCTTTCATACCTGACTTATACATGCAATATGTACAGAGTACAATTCTACAGTGGCAATCAGCAATGATTAACCATAAGCATATCTGAATGAAACAACTCTTAGTAGAGTTAAGTAAAACTTGCCTGAATCGTTGATTACAGTAACGCAATTTAATAAACTTTATCTGAACCTAATAAATACATAATATCAATATACAAATTAGAATAATATCATCACAATATTTAAAATAACCTAAACACAGTATCACATAATCCTATCAGTCTATAAAACACAGAAAACTTAACCTCAAGTCAAACTATTATAGTATGAGTCGAGTTCGGTATAATTCTAACATCCCGACGGTCTAGTCGGATAATCGTCGAGTTTAAGTTCAATTAAACTCTTCCTAACACTTAACAATTATCTCAGATAGTTTTAATATCAGTCAAAATAATTTTTCTAAGCTCGTAATAATTTTCAAGTAATTATTACCATTTAAAATGATTTTTCTAATCATTAATATCGTATTTATCTAATTTAAATACCACAATAATCCAATATCATTAATATTTATTTAGTATTAAATATTAATGAAATATATGCCAAAATATTATAATTTAAATATAATATCTCATAGTATTTTTTTAATACTTCATTATTTTCTTTAAATGTTTTTAAAGTAATTAAAAAAATTATTCAATAACTGTCTATTAAAATAATTCCCACATTATTCTCTTTATCATTAATATTTATTTAAGATTGAATATTAATGAAAACCATTACATAATATTATAATATATTTATAATATTTCCAAGTGTTTTTAATACCTTAAAATCATATTTATATAATTTTTAAACACTTAAATCCATTATTCCATAATTGCTATTAATATTAAAATATTAATATGTTCATGAAAAAATATCAAAAGTTATATTTTATAACTTAAAATATTTTTATAACACTTAAATCATTTTTATATGAATTTTAAATCATTAATTCTATTTTTTCATAATTTATTTAATATATATATATTAAATAAAGTAATTACCATTAATATTAATTTATTAATGAATTTCACCACAAAATATCAAAGGTCAATGAAAATAACTTAAAATATTTTCTAACACCATAATATAATTTTTCATGATTTTTTAAGTATAAAAATTATTTTTAAATAATTTATTTAATATTATAATTAAATAAATAAATACCCTTTTATATTCTAAAAATATTAAATATTTATGAAATATACTCAAAATAATTAAAACTAATTTTCGGACTTTAAAAATATTTTTTCATAATTTATTATGTATTTTTAATAATTAATATCCATTTTTCTTTAATTATTTATTAAAATAATTAATTTTTGAAAAATAACTGTCACTAAAGGGCCCTATAGCGACAGAACCGTCGCTATAGGTGTTCTTGAGTGTTCTTGGTTGTTTCCAGAAATTCAAGTCAGACACCAAGATTGCTAGTTTGACTATCATTAATTCCTTGATCATACGGTTTCTGGTCTGCTAATGTTGCTAGTTATGTAGTGTAAGTGTAATACTACAATTAGTGACTGATTCCATGACTAAACAACAACAGATCTGTAAGATCTGGGCCTCCAAACTACGCGTCAGACACTGTTCTTGTGCCCAGAATCTCCAGCAGTGACAAGGGTCCTACTTTGCAGCCTTATATCTTTGATTCAAGGAATTATTTATGTGATCTATGAATTCAAACTTGTAGTAGAGGCGTTAGGGTATACTAACATAGCATTAGATAAATTTAATAACATCTCCTACACAAGATCTGGGCCGGTCAAACGTATGGTCAGAAGTTGTTCATGAACAAATCTGGGTTTTCCAGATTTGTTCTTCAGGCAGTTCTGTCAACTTAGTTTGACCATGATTAAATCCCATTCTGGTCACGATCTGAGTAATATGAAAACATGGGTATGTAGAACTCATGTTAGGCTACAAATATCAAGCAACAACTTGGCCTAAATACTAACATACTGCCAGATCCGAAGCTTAGAACATGCTTGTCAATTTTTTTTTGGAAATTTCTGGGCTGCCCAGAAAGCAACTTCGTGATCGGTCAACTAGGTTTGACCATTCATAACTTTCAATTTAAACATGATCTGAACCTGATTTTTGTTCCAGATCCTAGTCCACATGTCATACTACGGATCTATAACATAAAACACACAAAACCACAAACAGATAAAGATCTAGAGGCCTTGACATATGACTGTCAGACCATTTTTTCTAGATTTTCAGATTTCTAAAAAGTCAAATTTTGAGCATTTCGATGTTATGGATCTGAGATTTAACAACCCAGATCACTAAATGACATCTTATTACACAACTTTAAACAATCAATTACATCATCTAACATCTAATCATAGGATTTCAAACATTTAGGGTTTTTTTTTACCTTTCTAATGCTTGATCATAAATTTGATCATTGATTTCTGACCTTGGAATGCTAACACATGATCTTGACTTTGATTCTCACACTCCCTCACTCTAAGTCTCGAATTTGAAGAGAGAGAATGTGTTTGGAGAAATGATAAACTAAAGTAAGATATTTCTTACTTCTAATCTTCTAATTTTTGATTCAATGTATACAAGCTATGACAAATGACAAGGATCAGATTATTGGAAGGATTTAATGGCACATGTCTATACCATTGGCTTGATGATTCACAAGATTTGCAAATCTAATTACTTAATAACTAAGTAAAGGGTATTTTGGACATTTCGTGTTTATATTTGTCATTTACCCTAACCCTTAGGGTTTAGGGTTTAACCCTTAAAATTTTATTTTATTATTTTTTTAAAAATAAAATAAAATTAACATTACTTAATTATAATTAGAATTCTCTAATTATATTAAAATTTTCTTATCATAATTCATGCTTGCTAATTAGAATTAATATTTCCTAATTAAGATTTCTAATTTATCAATTTGGTCCGTTAGGGTTTCAAACGGAACAATTAGGGTTTTAAACTTATAAATTAGGATTTCTAACTTATTAGAAAATCTAATTAATCATTAGGGTTATCCCTAATTAGGTTTGTAATTAAAATACAAAAACCTTATACATAACATTTAAATTCTCAAATTAGGATTTTAATATCCGAATTAGGGTTTTAAATTCTTGGAATTGAATTTAGGGTTTTCAGAACCGATTTCTAGGGTTTCTTGTAGATTGTAAGAATTTTCTAACTGAACGTGGACGTTCTAAATATATACATAGGGTTTGACACCGACATAGGTTATCTGGTCAACCCTTGACCCTTAGCTGCATTCTGCTCACATATAATACCATATACACAGAACATAAACGCTTATTCCCTTAATCCTGAATAATTCACCTAAATCCTTCACAGAATTTTGAAATCCTCAAAATTCCTTCTCAAAAATATCAAACGCATACACTTATTTTCCGTCTAGGTTCTAATATTGAACCTTAAATTAATTAATTAAAATTTTAAAAATTTTCTAAGTTCCCGGGTTGTCACATTCACCCATTCTTCTAAAAACTTCATCCCCGAAATTTACCTTACACCTTACACCATACACCATACACCGTTCATTCTCATCATCACATGCTACCCAATACATTTCTTACTAGAGTAAAAAATTTCAAATATTGCTGAGAGTTTTATAGACTATTGTCTGTCATTTTCGCAAAGGTTATATAGAAATTCATCCGCAAACTGTCATAATTTACGGACATAGTGGGTGATTAATCCAGTATGCCCTGTACTTAATAACTACTGTTGGTCGACTCTATTTCTCGTCACTGCCATAAGCACAAAATTCTACCTCAGTCTTATTGGATTCCGCACCAAATAATTTGGTTCGGGAAATTTCTTTCAATGAACACTGAGAGTTTTCATAAAATTAGTCTAGCTGAATCAAATAGCATAGACTCATATCAATAATTCAATTCAATCGAATTATTTAGGTGTAGCCAAACCCCGTTGGCAAATTAAAATTTTTGAAAATATTTTCGAGAATGACGTCATCATGCCGTACTGTATTAACAGTCCGTTTGAGGATGCCGTCATCGTATGACTTTGTCATAACACATCATACAATAGTGGAATAACGATTTTAGATCAAATTCCCACTAAGTATTCATGTATTTACAACTCCATCACCTTTTTATCATCTCTGCACCAGGTTACAGGTACCTAAGTGATAAATAAAATATATTTTGATATTTCAAATCATTTGCGTCTAACTGAAATAAGTAGCATAGACTACTCTTTAAACCATTCCAAAAATGATTACGAGTCTACATTTTTTTATATAAAAAAAAGCACATAGTGCGTATTTAGCTTGATGTCCAAAAAGTTCGAAGTCTAGCATAGCTAGGAATTTTGGAAAACCTATGTCTCCACTAATAATCATTTGCTTAAATAGTCTATCTATTCCTATTATCCTTAATACTCCATTCACACAAAACTATACCCAGTTCGTCAAACTTACCACACTTATGAGTTCAGGAACTTGCAACAATCATATGAGTTTAAGAACTTGTCCTAGACAGACATTTGGCGTCCATTCGATGAGGGGTTCATAAACATTTCATATAATTATGAGTCACGAACATACCATAAGTATGAGTTTTAAGAACTCGTACTTAACCTTATATTCTCTACCTATAACCTATTTATCTGTTATACACATGAGAAAGGAATCACCCTCTTAACATGCATATAGCAAATAGCGCAACACAAACATTTCAATGATTATTAGTGCCAGAAACAAAGTGGTTTTTACACATAGTGCAATTCCCCGCCCATAACAAGGAATCATACAACTCAGCTACCGACATGAGTCCTCAATTGAATCCCCACCTAAACCTACTCCCTTCTCAATACGAATTTTATTTAATCCATATTCATAAACATTTCCTGAATCTGTACCATTTCATAGTACAACTGCCACACAACAATCTTTGATGTAACTTTTCAATCATCAGATTGATTCTTCTCCCTGCTATCACCTTATCAGATCACGAGGTGATCTCATCGTACGATTTATTTCTATATCTTAATCATTTTGTTTTACGATCTCCTATCACTGTACTATTAGTCTTTTAGACTCTATCTATTCACCACTACTGTTCAACTTTATTATCAGAGTTAGGTAACTCTGTATCTTATAACTCACCGAGATTCGTCTTTGAATCTTACCGACACACTAACTCTATTTGAGTTAGTACTTATCCTAATCACTGTGGTTATTAGTCTCAGGTAACCCTACCTAAGGTTTATAACCAACAGCTCTGATACCAACTATGAAAGCCCCGAATCCGGGTCCCAAATCATCGCGGATCCGGTATAATCATTCTATCACTATTTACGGAAGATATAAACATAAATTATTTATACAATAAACGTACACATTATTTCTCCAAAATCGAGTAACCTTAACTTATACACAATTCATAAATTATCAGACATATAACATATTTATCAAACTATTCTATTACAAATTAGCTGCACATTTTATCCCAAAAAGAACTTAGCTTTAACCCTTTTTCCTGTATCCAAACGTATTCGCCTTATCTGTAATATTTATCATGATATAGCAAGGGTGAGCATGAAAGTTGCCCAACAAGTTTAAATTTATTAAGATATATCATGATTGAAAGAGTCTGAATAATAAGCTGGCTATAATTCATCAATATAGTTGTGAATTAGCACGAACAAAATTTTAACTGAACAAGTATTAAACATGAACAAATATATTTGGACCAACTGGTAATGAAGGTGATCAGTCTTTCATACCTGACTTATACATGCAATATGTACAGAGTACAATTCTACAGTGGCAATCAGCAATGATTAACCATAAGCATATCTGAATGAAACAACTCTTAGTAGAGTTAAGTAAAACTTGCCTGAATCGTTGATTACAGTAACGCAATTTAATAAACTTTATCTGAACCTAATAAATACATAATATCAATATACAAATTAGAATAATATCATCACAATATTTAAAATAACCTAAACACAGTATCACATAATCCTATCAGTCTATAAAACACAGAAAACTTAACCTCAAGTCAAACTATTATAGTATGAGTCGAGTTCGGTATAATTCTAACATCCCGACGGTCTAGTCGGATAATCGTCGAGTTTAAGTTCAATTAAACTCTTCCTAACACTTAACAATTATCTCAGATAATTTTAATATCAGTCAAAATAATTTTCCTAAGCTCGTAATAATTTTCAAGTAATTATTACCATTTAAAATGATTTTTCTAATCATTAATATCGTATTTATCTAATTTAAATACCACCATAATCCAATATCATTAATATTTATTTAGTATTAAATATTTATGAAATACATGCCAAAATATTATAATATAAATATAATATCTCATAGTATTTTATTTAATACTTCATTATTTTCTTTAAATGTTTTTAAAGTAATTAAAAACATTATTCAATAACTGTCTATTAAAATAATTCCCACATTATTCTCTTTATCATTAATATTTATTTAAGATTGAATATTAATGAAAACCATTACATAATATTATAATATATTTATAATATTTCCAAGTGTTTTTAATACCTTAAAATCATATTTATATAATTTTTAAACACTTAAATCCATTATTCGATAATTGCTATTAATATTAAAATATTAATATGTTCATGAAAAAATATCAAAAGTTATATTTTATAACTTAAAATATTTTTATAACACTTAAATCATTTTTATATGAATTTTAAATCATTAATTCTATTTTTTCATAATTTATTTAATATATATATATTAAATAAAGTAATTACCATTAATATTAATTTATTAATGAATTTCACCACAAAATATCAAAGGTCAATGAAAATAACTTAAAATATTTTCTAACACCATAATATAATTTTTCATGATTTTTTAAGTATAAAAATTATTTTTAAATAATTTATTTAATATTATAATTAAATAAATAAATACCTTTTATATTCTAAAAATATTAAATATTTATGAAATATACTCAAAATAATTAAAACTAATTTTCGGACTTTAAAAATATTTTTTCATAATTTATTATGTATTTTTAATAATTAATATCCATTTTTCTTTAATTATTTATTAAAATAATTAATTTTGAAAAATAAGTGTCACTAAAGGGCCCTATAGCGACAGAACCGTCGCTATAGGTGTTCTTGAGTGTTCTTGGTTGTTTCCAGAAATTCAAGTCAGACACCAAGATTGCTAGTTTGACTATCATTAATTCCTTGATCATACGGTTTCTGGTCTGCTAATGTTGCTAGTTATGTAGTGTAAGTGTAATACTACAATTAGTGACTGATTCCATGACTAAACAACAACAGATCTGTAAGATCTGGGCCTCCAAACTACGCGTCAGACACTGTTCTTGTGCCCAGAATCTCCAGCAGTGACAAGGGTCCTACTTTGCAGCCTTATATCTTTGATTCAGGGAATTATTTATGTGATCTATGAATTCAAACTTGTAGTAGAGGCGTTAGGGTATACTAACATAGCATTAGATAAATTTAATAACATCTCCTACACAAGATCTGGGCCGGTCAAACGTATGGTCAGAAGTTGTTCATGAACAAATCTGGGTTTTCCAGATTTGTTCTTCAGGCAGTTCTGTCAACTTAGTTTGACCATGATTAAATCCCATTCTGGTCACGATCTGAGTAATATAAAAACATGGGTATGTAGAACTCATGTTAGGCTACAAATATCAAGCAACAACTTGGCCTAAATACTAACATACTGCCAGATCCGAAGCTTAGAACATGCTTGTCAAATTTTTTTTGGAAATTTCTGGGCTGCCCAGAAAGCAACTTCGTGATCGGTCAACTAGGTTTGACCATTCATAACTTTCAATTTAAACATGATCTGAACCTGATTTTTGTTCCAGATCCTAGTCCACATGTCATACTACGGATCTATAACATAAAACACACAAAACCACAAACAGATAAAGATCTAGAGGCCTTGACATATGACTGTCAGACCATTTTTTCTAGATTTTCAGATTTCTAAAAAGTCAAATTTTGAGCATTTCGATGTTATGGATCTGAGATTTAACAACCCAGATCACTAAATGACATCTTATTACACAACTTTAAACAATCAATTACATCATCTAACATCTAATCATAGGATTTCAAACATTTAGGGTTTTTTTTATACCTTTCTAATGCTTGATCATAAATTTGATCATTGATTTCTGACCTTGGAATGCTAACACATGATCTTGACTTTGATTCTCACACTCCCTCACTCTAAGTCTCGAATTTGAAGAGAGAGAATGTGTTTGGAGAAATGATAAACTAAAGTAAGATATTTCTTACTTCTAATCTTCTAATTTTTGATTCAATGTATACAAGCTATGACAAATGACAAGGATCAGATTATTGGAAGGATTTAATGGCACATGTCTATACCATTGGCTTGATGATTCACAAGATTTGCAAATCTAATTACTTAATAACTAAGTAAAGGGTATTTTGGACATTTCGTGTTTATATTTGTCATTTACCCTCACCCTTAGGGTTTAGGGTTTAACCCTTAAAATTTTATTTTATTATTTTTTTAAAAATAAAATAAAATTAACATTACTTAATTATAATTAGAATTCTCTAATTATATTACAATTTTCTAATCATAATTCATGCTTGCTAATTAGAATTAATATTTCCTAATTAAGATTTCTAATTTATCAATTTGGTCCGTTAGGGTTTCAAACGGAACAATTAGGGTTTTAAACTTATAAATTAGGATTTCTAACTTATTAGAAAATCTAATTAATCATTAGGGTTATCCCTAATTAGGTTTGTAATTAAAATACAAAAACCTTATACATAACATTTAAATTCTCAAATTAGGATTTTAATATCCGAATTAGGGTTTTAAATTCTTGGAATTGAATTTAGGGTTTTCAGAACCGATTTCTAGGGTTTCTTATAGATCGTAAAAATTTTCTAACTGAACGTGGACGTTCTAAATATATACATAGGGTTTGACACTGATATAGGTTATCTGGTCAACCCTTGACCCTTAGCTACATTCTGCGCATATATAATACTATATACACAGAACATAAACGCTTATTCCCTTAATCCTGAATAATTCACCTAAATCCTTCACCGAATTTTGAAATCCTCAAAATTCCTTCTCAAAAATATCAAACACATACACTTATTTTCCGTCTAGATTCTAATATTGAACCTTAAATTAATTAATTAAAATTTTAAAAATTTTCTAAATTCTCGGGTTGTCACAACTTCCTTTGAAGTCAAGGACACAGAGTCTTAATAAATCTTCAAGAGTTTGAATAGTCCTCTCCGACTTCCCGTCCGTCTGAGGATGATATGCCGAACTAAATCTTAAATCCGTGCCCATAGCCTTCTGAGAACTGACCCAAAACTGTGAAGTGAATCTTAGGTCTCGATCAGAAACTATGGATACTGGCATACCATGCAGTCTTACAATCTCATTTATATATATACGAGCAAGACGTTCAAGTGAATAAGTTTCTCGTATAGGTAATGAATGAGCAGACTTGGTTAATCTATCAACAATGACCCAAATTGCATCTATGCCTTCAGAAACCTTAGGAAGACCGGTAACGAAATTCATGGTAATGTGCTCCCACTTCCATTCTGGAATTTCAAGTGGTTGCAATGGACCTTTTGGCACATGATGCTCCGCCTTGACACGTTTACAAGTTAAACACCTTGAGATAAACTCCGCTATCTCTCTCTTCATATTGCTCCACCAAAATGTATGTCAAAGATCACGATACATTTTGGTACTCCCATGATGGATTACAAACGGTGTGTTGTGAGCCTCCATCATGATTTTATACTTCAAATCAGAGTCGTTAGGAACACAAAGTCTGGAGTTAACTCAAAGTATTCCTTCTTCATCGATTCTTACTTTTGGAATAGTTCCTTCTTGCACTTTCTTCTGTATACGCATCAGTTCCAGGTCTGTAGCTTTAGCAGCTTTAACTTTATCGATTAAAGTCGGTTCTACTCGTATATTTGACATCATCACGTGGGTCCTTGGAGTCTTTAACTCTATCTTTATCATTTGTAAGTCATACCAAATGGGCCTTTGCGTTGATAATATCGCACTCGTACCAGCATATGATCTTCTACTCAACGTGTCAGCTACTACGTTCGCTTTTCCAAGATGGTATTGAATGGTATGATTGTAATCTTTCAACAGCTCGAGCCAACGTCGTTGCCGCATGTTAAGTTCCTTTTGGTTGAAGAAATATTTAAGGCTTTTATGATCCGTATAGATCTCCACTTTCTCCCCATACAGGTAATGCCTCCAGATTTTAAGCGCAAAAATGACTGCTGCCAACTCTAGATCATGAGTAGGATAATTCATCTCATATTCTTTGAGTTGTCGTGAGGCATAGGCTATGACTTTCCCATGTTGCATGAGAACTCATCCTAAACCTTTGCCTGAAGCATCGCTGTATATGACAAATCCCTCCAAATCAGATGGTATTATCAGAACATGTGCTGAAATGAGTCTCCTTTTGAGTTCTTGAAAACTCTTCTCACATTCTTTGCTCCAATCGAATTTTGTATCTTTTCGAGTCAGCTGAGTTAATGGAGTAGCGATTCGAGAAAATTCTTCCACGAATCTCTGATAATAACCAGCTAAGCCCAAAAAGCTATGTACTTCGATTACTGACTTAGGTTGCTCCCAGCTTTGAATTTCTTCAATCTTTGTCGGGTCAATAGATATTCTATTATTTGATATCATGTGCCCAAGGAATGCTACTTCCTCAAGCCATAACTCATATTTCTTTAACTTGGCATACATCTTGTTCCCACGAAGCTTTTGGAGTATCAGCCTCAAGTGTTGCTCACGATCTTCATGGCTTTTCGAGTATATGAGGATGTCATCAATAAAGATGACCATAAAATGATCCAAATATTCCTTGAATACTCGGTTCATCATATCCATGAAGGCAGCAGGAGCATTAGTCAATCCAAAAGACATGACTAGGAATTCGTAATACTCGTATCGAGTTCTAAAAGCAGTCTTGGGAATGTCATCGGTTTTAATCTTTAACTGATGATATCTGAAACGAAGATCGATCTTTGAAAAGTATTTAGCGCCTTGTAACTGGTCAAATAGGTTATCAATGCGAGGTAACATGCACCTATTTTTGACGGTGACATGATTCAACTCCCGATAATCAATACAAAGTCGCATACTCCCATCTTTCTTCTTTACGAATAGAACAGAAGCAACCCAAGGAGACGTACTAGGACGAATGAAACTGACGTCTAACAGTTCTTGCAGTTGGGTTTTTAACTCCTGAAGTTCAATAGGAGTCATTCAATATGGGGCTTTGGAAATGGGTTTTGTACCAGGTTCAAGGTCAATACAAAACTTGATTTCACGCTCTGGGGGTAGACCATGAAGTTCTTCAGGGAATACGCCAGGAAATTTATTAACAATAGAAATATCATTCAAATCTGACGTATTTTAGTTTAAATCTATGACATGGGCTAAGAAAGCTTGACATCTGTTTTTCAATAAACGAATAGTTTTATGGCTTGATATGACAGTGATTGACTTTAGTGGTTTGGTTGCTTGAATTCGCATAATAGGTTGGTTAGGAATATGAAAGCTATCAACCTTAAGAAAACAATCGATTTTAGCATGATGAGTAGTTAACCAATCAATCTCTAAAATCACATCAAATACAAGTATTTTCAAAGAGATAAGATCGACAGGTAATGTGAGGGTGCCGATTTGAATCAAAAAAGATTTATAAACAATGGATGTAATGAAGGTTTCTCCCAACGGAGTTTCAACAGATAAATCAAAGTCTAATTTCTCCGAAGTTAAATTTAAACGTTAAGCGCAAGTAGGAGAAATAAAAGAATGGGTAGAACCGGTATCAAATAAGGTATAGACTTCGCAAGAGTTTATGATTACCTTACATGTGATAAATTCGTTCGGGTTTCTCACTTTTTGGGAGGTCACGACAAACGCTCTCCCTTGAACTACCAGCTTTGACTTGTCTGGTACGACCTTTGGTGTCTCCATCCCAGCTGGACTTGACTTCACTGCACGATAAAATCAGGCTAGGTGACCTTATCTTCCGCAATTATAACACACTTTGGATTACTGCGTACAATTTGGACTGATGTGTCCCTCCCCTCCGTATTTGTAATATACGATTGGTGGTCGTTCTCCTTCCTTAACAACAGCTACTGGTGCTGACGTCTTTCCATCATTATTGAACCTTCTCTTCTTGAAATTTCTAATTCTATTATCTTGGCCATGATTATCACCGAAGTGGTTACCATTTCTGGCATGTTGGTTTCCTCCACATTTGTTGTCACCGCTTCGATGACTGCTACCACTGGTATTATCATTTTGCTGGCTGCTCTCTCTTGGTTGGGTTGACTCATTATCACGCTCCAATAACTGAGCCCTATTCATAACATCTAAATACAAGTAAAGTTTGTGAGAAATGAGGTATTAACGTATTTCGGGTTTCAAACCTTGCAAAAACATCCGCACCATTCTCTCCTCATTATCAACCAAATGAGAGGCAAACCGGGACAACTCGGCAAACTTAGCCTCGTATTACGACACAGTCATATTGTTTTGTTCCAGCTTGATAAATTCCACCTTCTTCATGTGACGAATACTTTCGGGAAAGTACTTGTCGTTGAACAATTCATGGAACTTCTCCCAAGACATCTTTAGTGCGGCAGGTTAAGTACGCTTTACAGATTCCCACCGGTAATCTGTCTCTCCTCTCAACATGAAGGTGGCAAAGGGAACCTTTTGCTCCTCAGAGCATCCCAAGACATTAAATATCTTGGTGATCTGCTTTATCCACATCTCTGCCTCTAGTGTTTCTACCTACATTTTGAACAGGAGTCGCTCTCGCCTGATGTTGCATGAATTACATAAATCCTCTGAACATCTCATCATTCATCATTTGTTCAGTGTTGTTGTTTACATGAGGATTGTTACCTTCCTGATGCACATTATCCTGGGTATTGATCGTTGGTGACTCAACGGTCTCATGTGCTCCATTGCTTATCTCAAATTATCGGATGTCATTTTCAAACACTACCACAAAATAATGGTTAAATGACATGCCACATATTATCCCTATATTCTGACCGACCAATTATATAACAAATAAGTTTAGGTAGGTCATACTAGCGAAGGATTTACCCGTCTCTCCCCTCCTAGTTCTAGCCTCAAATCTCAGCTAGGGATCATATCCCTAAGCTTTGATACCAACTGTGACGCCCCCAAAATAGGTATACATAACCAATTCTGAGTCGCCAAATACATGGTACAGAATACAAATACAAACTTAATTATACAACTGTCGTGTAATATAAGCTGAGAGTTTTAACACGAATATTATCTTCTAGACAATATCCAAACTCAAATGGAGTCCTCATTACAATTATTATCACACTATTTTATAAAATAGTGAGGACTACTACAACCACCATCTCGGACCGCCAATCCATTCCCCGACTAGTCCCGGCTACGTTCTCATTTCCCGAAGAGAATAATAAAAGCAAAAAGGTGAGCTCAACTAGCCCAGTAAGAAATATTATGACTAAGATAATGCAGAATAAAATATCGTTAGCCTTTAACAGTATTAAACTGATAGAATATAATAAATAACAAGTTTAACTACAGCGGAACAAGCAATCCATTAGAAGAGTCAAGTAGAGCATGATATCTACTATCTTCTATGATTTAAAAAGTTTATCATCATTTTTTATCGCTGAGACTCGGCTCAATAAATAATCCACATCACTGAATTATCCATGCACTACGGCCAAGGATATTCATTAGTATCACATCCACGAATTATCCATGCACTACGAGCCAAGGATATTCGTGTTATCACCAATGGTCATGATCATTCCAACAACTGTCCATCAATGCACTACGGGCCAATGAGGACTTTTACCACATCCTTTGTAATATTACAGGTCATGATTATACTGAATAATCCCTTGTCATAATTATACAAATCAACAGTCCATCTATGCATTACGGGCCAAAGATGACTTTTATCATAATATAAGCATGAGAACATCAATTAACAAAATCAAGGATAAATATTAAAATTTTTTAATTTATCCAGAGTTTAAAAATACCCAAATTGTCAACATGATAACTACTTTGTGGAGTAAAATTCAAGAATAATATTGTATCAAAAATAATTTGGACAGAAAAAAAATCAAATTTTTTGTCCTGAATAGTACCCTGCGTGAATAGTACCTGAGTGAATAGTATCCTGTGAATAGTACATCGAGAATAGTACCCCGTGAATAGTACCCCGATATGAAAAGACTAAAAATGAACAAGAATGTTCAGAATAATATTTTCGTGAAAAGATACTAGATGAAGCGCAAATTTCAAGGATATTCTACTAATTTCAAGGAGTATAGAAGAAATACTTAACAAAATGAGTGTAGAATTCAAAATCTGAAACGAAATAATATTACTTACATACTACAGAGTATGGAAGAAAATATTATTTCTTACGACTATTGAACAAAAATAATATCTCTTACCTTAAAAAGAGAGTACTTCTAACTGGTATAGCGGGGATATACTTGAAGAAAACTTGCACTGTTTTCTACACTCAAAGCTTCCTTAAACTCTAAAGAAATACGCTCAATATTATAGAAGAAGAATTCTCTGATTCTAGTGTGATTTTCAATTCTATACTAAGCATCCTATTTATAGGAGAATGGAAGGATATTATTTAGGAAAAATCACAGACTACACAGTGGGGGAAATCTCGGGCGCAACGAATTCGTCTGAAATAATTTTGATTTTACTATGCAGCACTATGCAAATACTATGCATAATAAAATATAATATATTCTATTTTTCATAAAAAAATTATTATAATATATATATATATATATATATATATATATATATATATATATATATATATATATATATACGGTCCGTCTCTAAAGCGAACCTTAAAGAGCGAACCAAAGACGAACCGTTGTCTTTAGTGTCTATGGCGACGTTTCGATCCGTCGCCATAGCCATGTAGTCTTTGGCGACGGGTCGAACTGTCGCCATAGACACCAAAGACGACGGTTCGTCTTTGGTTCGCTCTTTAAGGTTCGCTTTAGAGCCTCTCCATATATATATATATATATATATTATATATATATATAAAACTGAGATAACTTTTTACTAACAGTTTTGAAAAATGGGTAAGTGGGGGGTCCATATAATAAACAAAATTTACAACAAATACATCATAACAATTCCCTCTATTTATCTCAACTTACTTGGCTTCATAAAACATATTTTTGAACAACAATTATTCATCATTTATAACTTGCAATGTTAACAATCAGATCATTTTCAAGAAAGAGGGGGCTTTCCAATAAGGATTTCTCCCTATTGGGGCGCAATTAGGTGACCAACCCCCTTTCCTCGACAGAACTTTCTAGACATCGTCAATTATGTAAATAATAATATGAATAATTTTGTCGTCTCAATTATTGATTTAATAATATAAAATATTATACAGATGATACTGTGACAATAATTAAATCAATAATGTGAGATACTATGCAGCAATTACTGTGGCAATAATTGAAATACACTGAGTGACTTCTCACGTACGCATCAATAATTAATACCGTGTACTACTATGCAACCACGCATATTATTATACTTTTATTACCGGGTATTTAAACAGTTAACGATAAAACTTTCGCCGTTATTTTTATAAAAATATATTTCTGTCGTTTTTTAACTCCTACAATAATTCCGTTGTGGGATCCACCAATGATTATGTCGTTGTACGAATACTCCCTGATAAAACGAATATTCCCAACCAATTAAATATTTTATAACAACTTGCTTTCTTTGTAAAATTTTTTAATATAACCCACAACTATAACATTATAACAAATTCACACCTTAATATTCAAAAATGATATTTTGAGAAAAATTCATCTTTATTCATAAAAGTTGGGGTCTTACAATAACTGTACTGAGAACTTAAAATGTGTGTGACATATTTTATACATCATTTAATAGTTATATTTGGTGAACCAAATAGAGGGATGCGAACTCGAATTTGAAAGCATCAAAGTACACTCCATTAGAATGAGGAGGACAGAAATCTTCTCTTGTCCCTTTGGAGACTTGAAATATTTGTTGTTGTACTTTATATGGCATTGTAATAATTTGAGTATGAATATTATCGTATTATATATGTTACAATATTTGTATTGAAACTCACAGTATATGTGTCATCGCATTTTGCACGACAGATCTATAATTGTAATAGAAAAGTTCGCATCAATAGTTGTATTTCTGGCGACCCAAGATGGGTTGTGTGAACCTATTTTGGGGGAGTCACAGTTGGTATCAAAGCTATAAGTAAAGAGCCCCGAGCCTTTCGCTGGTGACTTCCTTGTGTGGGATGCACCGAAGCCAAACTTTTCGTAGGGGATGCCGTGAATAACGGTGACAAGTAGATAGGTATCAATGTGAGGTGTTATCCAAGTAAAGGGATGAGAGTCACATTTGGTATCAAAGCATAGGGATATGATCTCTGGCGGAGATCTAAGATTAGAACTAGGAGGGGAGAGACTAGTAATATCCTTCGCTAGTGTGTGTGTCCTACCTAAACTGAATTTTCTTACTTAAGTTGACAAATTATGATATGTCAATTAACTTTTGTTTTGAGGTTGTATTCTAGAATGATATCTGAAATATAGGAGATGAGCAATAGATGAACCATGAGACAGAGGAAGTAGCCTGGGAGCTAGAATTTAAAATTCTTATCTCTTCAGAATTCCAGGTACATTCGTAAATTTTGGGGAAGAAATTTCATAAGGTGTGGTGATTGTAAGACCCCGACTTTTATGAAATAAAAGTCCAATTTAATTTATGATTATTATTCTAAAATTGTAAAATGTTAAATTGATAAATGGTCAAATGAACAATTAATCGGATAAATGAGCAAATAAAGAGAGTAAGTGGGAAAATTATTGGGCGGCTAACATGTGGGAGACAAAAGAATAATGGAAGGAAGAAAATAGGAAAAAGGAAGAAAAAGAGGGAAAGAAGAGAAAATTGGGAGAGAAAAAAAGGAAAAAGTGGGAGAAATAAAGAGAGAGAAAGGGAGGAGGATTTTCTTTACACTCCCTCCCGTAGCCAATCTTCAGCAAAATAAAAGAGAGAAAAGAGAGAAGAGAGAAAGGAAAGAGAAAAAAAGAAAGAAGAAGAAGAGAATAAGGAGAAGAAAGAAGAAATTAAGAAAGGTATTTTCCAAATCTTGATAATTTTAGTTTATAGATTTTATATAAAGAATGCATACTTATGTATATATTAGATGATTTAAACTTGTATAAACATGAATCAAATGAGAGAAATCAAGAAATCAAAAGAAGAATGAAAAATCTAAATTTTCAGGAAAAAATAGTTTACTACTTGATTTTGTAAAATTCATAACTCTTTGTGTATAATGAGTTAGGAGATGAGCCATATATCAAAAGAAAACTCTAGAAGTAGGCTAAACGTAGAAATTAGAATCATCCAAAAATTCTTTGTGTATTTTTCGTTGTGACTATTTGAGTGAAATTGGTCCGCAGGACTTATAGTCCGAAAAATCAGTGTTTTTAAGCTCTATTACGTGAGCTATAATTTTTAATTTGATTGTTGGACCGTTGTAATTTTTGTATATGTTATACATATATAAGCTGAGTATATGCCCACGAATTTTGAACTGTTAAAGATTAACATATGATTTGTTATGATTTTTAAGAGATGACTGATTCTAAAATTTTTGTAGCAGAATTTTCGGTAAGCCTTTCTCTCTATGTTAGAGGCAAAATTTGGAAAAACTTTCTTCTATAAAGTTGTAGAGAATTAAATTTTACATGGAAATGACATAAGATCCGTAATTTTCTTATAAAAGGCTAATTATTATGAATTATTGAAGTTTCTGTATATTGAAATTTATAATTAAATTATCAGAAAAATTATTTGGGCTGAAATATTTTTACAGAATTCTTATAATATCATCTTAGAATTTCTGTAAATTTTTTATAAATTATTTAAAAGCAAAAGTAATTATTGTATTTTTAAACTATTTATAGTTAGTTTGAAAATAGAAGAAATTCATAGAAAATTATATGAATGATGAAAAATTATGAAACTTGGTGAAAAATCTTATAATATTATTTTATAATTTCTGGACAGTTTTGAAAAATTATTGAATAATATAAATATTTATTATATTTTTAAACTATTTATAGTTAGTTTAAACATAGAGGAAATTCATAGAAAATTCTATGAATGGTAGAAAATTTTAAAATTTGCTGGAAAATATTATAATAATGTAAGATTAATATTGATGATGTTTTAAAGATATAAAAGTATGTGGAGTTAGTATTTCTATTTTGAAGCTATTAAATGATAGTTTTTATAAATAGAAATAATTATAGAAAATTGTCGGATAATCCGAAAAATGTGAAAAATATATGAAGTAAGCAAGTTGTCATGAAATATTCGTTTGGTCGGGGAATATTCTTTTTGTCAGAAAATATTCGTACGACGGCGAAATCATTGGTGGGCCCCATAACGGAATAACCGTCGGATATAGAAAGCGACAGAAATAACTTTTTTATAAAAAAGAACAGCAAAGTTTTTACTGTTAAACTATTGAAATACCCGATGATAAAAATACAGCTATACGCGTGATTCCATAGTAGTACACGGTATTTCACAGTAGCACACGGTATTGCACAGTGATTCATATCATTGATTTTTACGTAAGAAGTCACTCAGTCTTTCATTCAATAATTGTCTTAGTAGTTATTGCACAGTGACTCATATTATTTGATATGATATAATTATACCAGTTGGAAGTATTGTGAGTCTATGTTAATAATTATGAATAATGGTTCAAAGATTGAAAAGGGTGTTGATTAAAGATAAGTATGATATGCAGATGTTTGTTCAATTATTTTCTTTTTACAAAAGTAAATTTGACATGACTTGCCGACACTCTAATTTTCCTAAAGTAGTCTGGACCACAACTCAATTATTTTTAAAAATTGTACAAGTTGGTTTAATTTTCTCTATGGGACTATAAATTCCACTACTAGCATTATTATATACCTCATTTAGTTATTTTGCCAAAGCATGTGTGCTAGTTGTTTCCTCAATTTCCAGTATAAATAGGTTGCTAGGTTGAGCAACTAAACACACATCATCACTACACTAAAAATATAAAATTCTTTTATTACAATATTGTGAGTATAATATTGTGAGTATTTCTGTTGAGTGTAAGGTTACTCCAAGTGTAGATAAGGAATGCAAGCATTGTTTAAGTTGATCAATTTCACAAAAAGCAGAATCAAGTCACATGTTAAGGTAAGGGATGTCATTAATATGGTAATCGATATCATTTTTTTATGGTAAAAGGAATATCATTTTTTTTCATACTCCATATAATGGTAAGATATTATTATTCATTTATTCAGTTTATCATTAAATGGTGAAAAGTCCTGAAATGATTAGAATATCATTAATAGTTTGTGTTTCATCTAATATCTTGACCTGGATCTTTCTATCCAGTCTTAAGTTATTATTTTTGAGTCAGGAACTTTACATTACTTGAACTTTATATTTTATCAGGAATTCTAATCGATTTTCTGGATATCATGTTGGCAATGTGGACTCTTGATAATTAAGTTGAAAATCACTAAGATTTATTTTATCTTATTATTCTGATTATTTCTGTCCATTCATTATATATATCATTGTCATTATCCTCATGTTTATGATGTGGTAAAAGTCATCTTTGGCCCGTAGTGCAAAGATGGACTAATGTTACAGACAAATGATGAGTTGAAAGCCTTCATTGGCCCGTAGTGCATTGATGGACAGTTGTTTGGCATGATCATGACCACTGGTGATACTAACGAATATCATTCGCCCGTAGTGCATGAAAAATTCAATGATGTGAAATATTTAATGTGACAACCCGAAATTTTGAAAATTATTAAAATAAGAATTTAATAAATAAAATTCTTATTATGATATTAGAGAGTAATGTATGTTACATATAAATGTAATATGTTAATATGTTACGATTGTGAGATCGTAAATAATTAAAATATTTATCAAGTAAAATAAGTATTTTAGTTGAAATATTTATGGATTAAAATAAATAATCAATGAAAACTATTATGGAATAATTTATTTAAGTATGATGATATTAAATAAATTGATGATAAATAATTTTATAATTTGTGCATAATTATTACGTTAATGTGGTGGTGATTTTCTAATTAAATTAAGTAATTAAATTAGAGGATTAATGATTGTTAAATAAAATTATGATTATATTGGCTAAATAGAAGTTATAATTTTATTAGTAAGGTTTAATTGGATTTATTAATGAATTGAGATTAATTCAATTCAAATAGTTAATGGGTGTGACAAGAGTACCATATGATAAGAAGGATTGCTAACAAAATTTAAAAAAGGAGATTTTGGGTGCTAGCCAAACATGGCTTAGTGACCCTTTGTTATTGTAACTGATGAGGCCATAAAGCATACACATTATGTTTATATTAGTTATATGAATGTACGTGTTTTGTTCCTAAAGCTTAAGAATAAAGAAAACAGAGTATTAGAGAAGAGAGTTAGAGAGCTTTGAGAAGAAGCTTGGAGGAATCAAGGAAGAAGAAGAAGGTTTCTCATCATCTAATCAAGTTTAAGAAGAATCAAAGGTATTCATCTAGTTTTAAAATTCTAATTTATAGTTTCTCAAGTTCTTCACTTAAAAAGCTATTTTGGTTGGGTGATTTGAAAAAATGGTGTATATATATGTGTATGGGTGTATAATCTAGTATATATAGTCTCTTTAATTGGTTCTAGAGTAATCAAAATCATAAGAATATGTTAAAGATAAAAAAAATTAGGTTTTGATGGCATATGTATATTTTAACTTATGTTGGAGTCAAAATTGATGGATAAAATCTGAAATTGATGATAGATATTGTTAGTATGTTGAAAAACGAAAATGACCCAAGTTGAACGAGTCAAAATGGATGTAAAACGAATTCTCAGTGAAGAATTTCGCTCTGAATGTAAAAAAAAGAAGAAATAATAGAAATAGTGAAATTATAGGTTGTAATATTTGATGTTTATGATGTTTCTAGTTACACGTTAGATATGTTGGTATGGTTGTTAGAAATGAGTTTATAGGCCTAATTTGGCTTTCTGTAGTGTTTGGGATGAAAAATCGCGAATTAACAGAAGGGACCCCCGTCTCGGTGGGCCCCCCCAGTACGTAAGCCCCTGCCCCGGCAGGGGGGGTAGTCTGTATAGCCAAATTTTGGAAAAAAAAACTGACCGGACATGTTTTACTAAAATGAGCATAACATTTTCATACGAACTCCGATTGAGGCGATTCAAGATGATACAGAATAAGGATGAATAGACCTACAACTTTTATTCTTTAAGTTTTCCAATTTGAGGTCGAGAACAAGGGTCATAATTGTCATCGTTAGGACTGTTGTGTTTTCAGAGGCAATCGGAGGGCGTCGAGCATGCACGTATGCAAGTGTAGTGCTCTTGATGATAAAAGATGTTGTTCTAAGTTATAAAACATGATTGTTAGTAAATATAATGATGTTTAACATTAATAAATGATGTGTTAGATAAATTGTATAAGCATACTAAGCATACACAAGAGAGACAAATCGGGCGTGTGACGAATGAACGTCGAAATGCCGTGACAAGTGTTAATGAACGTAAAAAGTATTTTAAATCAAATGAAATGAATATTATATTATAGTGAATGGGGTTAATATAAAACCAATAAGTAGTCCTAGCAGGACTTAAACACTTGAATAAACTTCGAGTATGAAATATAGTGAGATGTAAGTCGAAAGTTAACACAATCAAATTGAACATTGTGTATTGATTAATAAGAAGGGTTATGGGATGTAGAGTAGAGTTTACTTTATAACTACTATGCGTTGCTATGTGACTTATAGTTGATGTGTATGATTATATAATTGTGTAGGGCATGTGAAGTGCAGATAACTGTAAGATGTTAAACTGTTATTGGTAAACAATGATCAAGGCAAGTCTTTCAGTTCCTATTTGTTATGTGAACTTGATGATTAACTATTTTAAATCTTTATTACAAAGAGCAAGATGTGTTCTATATATGTTGAAAGTATAAAATGTTAAAGTCAATTTATGACTACGTTGATTGAGTATTAAATGTTGATTGAGTAAGGAACTCAATCTTTATACTTGTTATGTGAACTGCAGCATGTATGTTATGTTAGTCCAATGATTATGTGATAAATGTTGAGCATGTTATTATGTGTTACGTGATGCATGAAAACTGTTAGATTTTGCTGGGCTGTCGAGCTCAACCTTGCAAATAACCATTTTTGCAGGTCAAGATTTCAAGGTAAGGATATGTGCTAAGTGAATTATAGAGATTCATATTTGCAAAGATTACTTATGTTTTATGAGAAATGTATTTAATATTTTGAATGTAACATATTGTTGAATTGTAAGTTGAGCTATCTAGTGTATTTGGATATCTATTTATGATGTAAGACTTTGTACAGTCATTTTGTTGTAACGATTCATGATATAAATTTGAATCGAAGAGATGTAATGTAAAGGTTGCAATTTAGGGCAATACAGAAGGAAATGTATAAAAGTTTAAATATTCTGCATTTTTAATGATTTTAATATCAAATAATGATGTAAAGATAGATTAAAGTTGTATTATTAACGATCGAGAAGGAGAATATTATTGTATAAATTTTGGGATCGTTACAGTTGGTATCAAAGCTGATAGGTTAGAAACCTTAGGTAAGAGTACCTTAGGCTATAACCTTAGAGAAGAGAGGTGAAGATAATGAACGAATAAACTCAAATAGAGTTTGAACAATAAGAAGTAATTTTAGAAATTTATAAAGAAGGGAGTAAAACATGCGTAAGAGGATTCAAAGAAGAATCTTGCAGAGTTATAAGGAATATGAATGTGGGGTTACCCATCTCCAATAATAAGGATGTAAGGTGATAATGAATAGACAATGCCTATAAAAAGAGAATGATAAAGAAGTTAAGAATAGAAAGTTATATTTAAGTATGGTACAATTGTACTCTTTAATAGTTGATGTATGGTATTTGGGCTAAATGATTGCTTTATAGAGCGGATGTATATACGAACTAGTAACTCAGAACCTAGTTTGTTGGTTATTTGTGGAAAACCACTCAGCGTACCATATTGAAACTATTAGAGACTCGATGTGTACCAAGTATCGAAAATGGATACGTATGATGAAAATGTGGAACTCGAATGAAATGTTGAGCAATGTAAATGAAGTTAGAAATTCTTAAATGAAGAAGTGTTATATAAACAGGAAAATTCAAAGAAGAATCTTGAAGAGATATAAAGATGAGAAATGGGAGTTACCTAGCTCCAATAGCCAATATAACGAATAATGTCATAAATGATGAAAAATAAAAGAAAGGGGATCGTAAAACAAAATGATCACGAGTTAAGAAAAGAATTTTAAGGGAGATGATTATAAAATAAGATCATGACGTGGTCTGTTTAAGTTATAAAAGGAAGATGGTCTGTAATGTTTGAATAATTATAGCTTGATGCTATGAAGATGATGTACTATGAAATAGTACAAGATAAACTCATAAGGACTTATAGATAATGTGATACGAGAAATTCGTATCGAGCAAAGAGCAAGTTATATGCAAGATAGAGTTAGGTGGGATTTCAATCGAGGACTCATGTGGTGGCTGAGTTGTACAAACCTTTGTATGGGCGAGGGTTTTATGCTTGCACTCAGTTTATCACATTGATAATCATTGGAATGTTGGTGTCGCGCTATCAATGTATATGTGGCGAAAAGGTGATTCTTTTCTCATGTGTATATTTGATAGTTAGAAACTATTAAGATTAGTTAGATATTATTAGGGTTAGGTGCGAGTTCTTAAAACTAATGCATATGGTAAGTTTGTGACTTATAATAATATGATATATTTTTGAACCCCTCAGCGAATGGATGCCTATAGTCTGACTAGGATAAGTTCTTAAACTCATATTATTGTGGCAAGTTCTTGAACTTCCAATGTGTAGTAAGTTTGATGAATTATATTAGGAGTATAGGAAGATTGTAAGATGAAATAAAAGAATATTTAGTATAAGAGTATTGGTGGTGCTCGAAATAAAAAGAATTGGTTAAGTAATAAAGTAATGGAGTAAAGATTAATGTTGATGGATATCTATATATTCTAAATCTACTAGCTATGCTAAACTTTGAAAGTTTATTGACTTCGTGCTGATGTTTGCACTTCTATTTTTTTGAAAAACATTGGATCAAATGATGAAACCAATGAGTTTTAAAAACATAACCGTTATTCGTATGTCTATGCTAATTGCTTCGGCTAGACAAAAATGATTTGAAATATATCAAAATATATTTTTTATATCATCAATGCATCATGGAACTTGGTGCAGAGATGAAAAAAATGATGGAGTCATCAATGCAGTATTACTTAGTGATGGATGCGATCTAAGGATCGTCAGCCCACTATGGTATGATGTAGTATGATAAAATCACCAAATGACGGAATCCTCAAACGGACTGTAAATACAGTGCGGTATCATGACGTCATAAAAAGATTTTTGAGATTTCTTTAAGATATGCGAATTTATATATATATATATATATATATATATATATATATATATATATATATATATATATATGTGTGTATAATTCGATTGATGTCCGAATTGTTATAGAAGTCTATGTTATTTGATTCAGCTAGACGAATATTGAAAAATATTCATGAAATTTTAGCGTTTCCTGAGAAGTTATGCCAAACCAAATTGTTTTGGTGCGGATTCAGATGTTGAAAAGTTGAGATGAACAACCCTATTATAGGGGAGTTATTTTACACAATGCGTTGAGATATTTGTGCACAATACATTGTACGAAGGGCTGATCACCCTAAGTACGAGGAGTCCCTATAGTCTTATGACCGTTAAAGTTTAAGTTGAAAGAATACTTATAACTATGGACATATACGCATAGCGTTTAAATATTTGTGCACAATACATCGTACGAAGGGCTTAACACCCTGAGTACGGGAGTCCCTATAGTCTAATGACTGTTAAGGTTTAAGTTGAAAGAGTACTTATAACTGTGGACGTAGTTCAAGGTCTTATGATCCCTAGACATGATTTGAAATCTTTTAAATTCCTGAATTATTCATACTGCTTCCCAATTATTGAGCAATTGTGGAACATTCTTGCTATTCTAAAAGGTGAATGTGGTAAAGATGATATTCTTTAGAAAGAAGTAAGTCGTAGAATGCGACACTGAATGATGAATATATTGAATAAGTGAGAAAAGAAATTTTGAAGTGAGAAGGAGATGAGTTATCAAAGAATAATGTAAAACTTTTAATAGAAAAATTAATAATGGTAGAAAGATCTTTGTGAAAAGAGAGTGGTTATAGACCCAATGAATGAATAAAGTATTAACATAAAATCTATTTTGATAGATTGAATGAATGAAGATTAATAAATAAAATTTCGAGGACAAAATTCTCAGAAGAAGGGGTGAATGTAATATCCCGAGTGTTTATGAGTTGAGTGTATGATAACGATCCTTAGAAAAGGAAATAAATGGGTTAAGGAATATATAATACTCAAAATATAATTGAGTTCAAGTAAAAGTTATGAAATATAACCTAGAATTTATTGAAGAAATGAAGGTAGTACGAGATATAAAACCTATATTAAGGTAATGTGTTGAAGTTATTCAACGATAAATTTTTTTAAAAGAGATTTGATGAAAACCTTAGTAAGGTAGGGTTTCAGTGATTCCGAGGACGAAATCCTTATAAGGAGGGAAGGATGTGACAACCCGAATTTTTGAAAATTATTAAAATAAGAATTTAATAAATAAAATTCTTATTATGATATGAAAGAGTAATGTATGTTACATATAAATGTAATATGTTAATATGTTACGATTGTGAGATCGTAAATAATTAAAATATTTATCAAGTAAAATAAGTATTTTAGTTAAAATATTTATGGATTAAAATAAATATTCAATGAAAATTATTATGGAATAATTTATTTAAGTATGGTGATATAAAATAAATTGATGATAAATAATTTTATAATTTGTGCATAATTATTACGTTAATGTGGTGGAGATTTTCTAATTTAATTAAGTAATTAAATTAGAGGATTAATGAATTGAGATTAATTCAATTCAAATAGTTAATGTAAGACCCCGAATTTTATGAAATAAAAGTATTCAATTTTTCTTATAATTACTATTCAGTAAATGGTTAAATTGATAAAAGTTTAAAGTTATGGGTGAAATATGAATTTTTTTCAAAATAAGCAAGTGGTTATAAAATAATCATTGTTGTCGGGGAATATTCGTTTGGTCGTGGAATATTCTTTCTGTCGGAGAATATTCGTACGACGGCGCAGCTATTTGTGGGCCCCATAACGAATAACTGTCGGGTGAAGAAAAACGACAAATTTGAGTTTTTACAAATAACGGCGTAGTTGTTATCGTTAATACTGTTGAAATACCCGGTGGTTAAAATACAGTAATACGCGTTATTGCACAGTAGCACACGGTATTGCACAGTATTTTTGAAATTATTGATTCTTACGTAAGAAGGCACTACTCAATAATTGTTACAGTAATTACTGTTCAATATTTTATTTTATTGATTCAATAATTGCTACGTTGAAATTTTATATTATTGTTGTTCAATAATTGTTGCTGCACAGTATTTTCCATTATCAGATCAATAATTCATATTATTTGAATAATATTATTAGATAGCATTATTGGCAATGTCTAGAAAGTTCTGTCTAAGGAGAGGTTTGGTCATCTAATTGCGCGCTAGTAAGGAGAAATCCTTATTGGAAAGCCCCCTCTTTCCTGGGAACGGCCTGGTTGTCATAAATGTGATTCTGTAATATTATTTGTGAATAATTAATTATTGATTCATATGATAAGAAAATATTTATTTTATGTGGATATAAATGAGGGATATATTTTTGTGGTTAAAAAATGAAGGAGTTAATGTTGAGATTTTTATCCGTATTTTTGTCGGAATGGAGGTATTAAAAATCAGGGTTTTTGAGATATTTTGCGGGGGTTATAATTTTTAATCTGACCGTTGGATCGTAGTAATATTTGGATATGTTATACATATATAAGTTGAGTATATGTCCACAAATTTTGAACCGTTAAAAATGAATGTATGATTTGTTATGAATTTTACGAGATGACTGGTTCAGAAATTGTTGAATTTTCGGAGTTTATCATTTTGGTGGAAAATTCTAGAATTGGTGGGCCCCACTTGTGGTTGGTGAAGAAATGTGCTGAATTATATTTCAAATGTGGTGGGTGGGAATAGTAGCAGGTAAAGCCATCAGGTTGCAGGTCAAACCTACCAAAATTTTCCTATAAATAGAGGGCTAAGTTAGAATTGAAAATCACACCAGAAACATAAGCTTTCTCTCTTTCTCTCTCTAGATTATTAAGTGTATTTTGTGAGTATTTAGATACTTGGTGAGTTGCTATTCATCAGTGCAAGTTTCCTTCAGCCTTATACCGATCAGAAGTACTGCTCTTTTGAGGTAAGGGATAGTAAGGGATATTAAGGGATTTTAAGGGTTGTTATGATTTTCAGTTTCGTAATTTTTCTGATCTTCAAAAATTCTGGAAAAATTTGAAATGATATTTTGATGAGTTTTCTTGATTGTGTCCAAAAATGGTGATTTTTGGATGTATAGATTGAGAGTTATGAATTTTATGAGAAAAGACTATTTTAAAAGTAACAGCTTATAATTCCTTGTGGTTAACTCCAAAATTGATGAAATTTTTATTGGGAGTACATGTATATGATAGAAGTATACTCTGTAAATTTCAGAATTTTTAGACAAAAGTACAATTTTTGATAAATGTCTAAATATTCGGCTATTTTGGCCATATGAAAAATAGTAAATGACTTTTAAAAATTCTGAGAAAAATATATGTTCACTATGGGACTATATTATGCTAAATCCCAGAAAAGAAATATTTTTGGAACTGATTTGGTATTTTTTATGAAAATGGTCTAGTTATGAGTAAATGAATTAAATATGTTTTGTGAGGAAAGAAAATTGGAAAATAGGATTTTATGGCTTGAGAATCCTATATGAGGTATATGCAGATTTTTGATGAGGGTTTTGGCTATTGATGATGAAATCTTAAGAGTTGACATTTTATGATGATTAAATGCATTAATAAATTGTTTATAAGCTTAAGAAATGTTATTCTTTCAATATCATTATACCGAAATATTGGTATAGATTTTATTGTGGAATTTCTACCTTTTTGAGTCGAGGTTACTATTCATGAATTACTATTCACGACAAAATTAGTTTCTTTTTCTAACCAAATTATAGTTGATTTATGAATATTGCTCTTGAAATTAAATCCATGTTTTGACCATATTATTTTTATAATCATATATAACATTTTTATAACCTTGATGTTGAAATTCTCTTTCGCTTGAGTGTAAAGATGGGTAAATTATTGGTATGATCATGACTATGGGTTCTCTTTGGCCTGTAGTGCAAAGATGAATTGTAGATGAATATCTTTGGCCTGTAGTGCAAAGATGAATTGTAGATGAATATCTTTGGCCCGTAGTGCAAAGATGACCTGTTGTTGAATATCTTTGGCCAGTAATGCAAAGATGAACGGTTGAGGAATATCTTTGGCCTGTAGTGCAAAGATGAATTGTAGATGAATATCTTTGGCCTGTAGTGCAAAGATGGTCTGTTGATGAATATCTTTGGCCCGTAGTGCAAAGATAAACTGTTGTTAAATATCTTTGGTCGTAGTGCAAAGATGGATTTATTAGTATGATTATGAACAGGAACTGTGATTTGGTATAACCATGATCTTTGATGTTTCAGGTAAAGACATGTGATGAAAATATTCTTCGTCCTGGGTGCGAAGAAAAATTTAGAATCACAATTATGATTATGAGTTATTCATATGATTGTGGAAAGGAACTGTTGATTGATGTTACAGGGATAAAACATTGTTGATGGATTTTTAACATGGAGAAGATAATAGACTTTATAGTCTATTTGACTCTTCTAATGGATTGCTCGTTCCGCTGCAACTATGGTTGAAATTTTTATCATTTACCATATGTTCTAAATCTCTGATTTATTATTGATGAAGGCTACTGATAATTTAATTATCTTTAGTCATGATATTCTTTACTGGGCTAGTTGTGCTCACCCTTTTGCTTCACAATTCCTTTCAGGTAATAAGAGTGTAGCTGGGTCGAGCGAGGGTAACGGGGAAATAGAACAGTGGTCTCTAGCTGTGGATGTTCTCCCGAAGCAGTATAGAAAAGTTCATTTAGTAGTTATATTTGGTGAATCCAATAGGGTAAGGTGTACCCAACGTTGGAAGGGTGGTTTGCCACTATCATACAAGATGTCTAACGACATACAACCTCGTGTCATCATAAGACAGGGATGTGCTCATCCACTTGCTGAGTATATCTATGGGCACTACCTATATAATCTTGGTATTTGTTTGAAGTATAATTCTCAATTAGAGACAGTGGAGATAATGATAAGTCAAGAGAAGACTCACCATTGGGAAGAATATGATAGTAATCTTCTCGTTTTTCTTTGGGGTCTATTGGGTCAACCAAGGATAATTCTGTGGCCATATGATATCTATCATAACCTAGACGCGTGGCCTCCCATGTACGAAGGTTTCCTTGAGCACTTCCCAAAGATTCTAATTTCTAAAACAGTTTTTGACTATACCTTTATGTAAGGTGTTATTGTGAGGTGATGTCCACGGTTGGAACATGAGTCACATTTGGTATATATTTGTATCCAAACTCACAGCATATGTGTTGTTGTATTTTGCACGACAATTGTTGTAATAAAGTTGTAGTTGTTTTCTGTACCATGTATTTGACGACTCAGAATGGGTTGGGTGGAATGAACCTATTTTGGGGTTGTCACAGTTGGTATCAGAGCTTAGGGATATGATCTCTGGCGGAGATCGGGGAATATAACTAGGAGGGGAGAGATGCGTAAATCCTTCGCTAGTGTGTCCTACCTAAGCTTATTTGTTGGTTAGTCATAATATTGGGATATTATGTGATATGTTAATTTGTTTAATTAACCCTTATTTTATGGCAGTATTTGAGAATGGCAGCTGAGAATGCTAACAATGGAGTGAATGAGACTGTGGGGATACCTCTAATCACTAACCATGATAATGAAGGAATTAGAGATATCTATGTGGTGAGTGAAGAATTGATAGTTGCACCCGAGATAGTCGCAGAGGTAACAGCTGAGACTGAGGAAGAAGAGGAAGAAGAAGTACCAGAGGAGAGTTTATTAGAGGTATTATATGATCAAAATGTAGAATTTCAAAATCGTATTCATGAGTTAGAAGAGCAGGCAGAAGAACGACAGGCGGTCGTGGAACAAAAGGATGCAACAATTCAAGCTTGTGTTACCCGATATGTGATGCTTGAACAGAAGCATTCTTTGGCAGAGTATAAGATGATAAAAATGGAATCTGAGCTGAAAGAAGAAAAAATTGAACGAGTGAGAATAAGTGATGCATGGGCAAAAGCCGCACGACACGTGGATATTGTGGAAAGAGATGTTCGATCTAAGAAGGCTAAAATAGATGATATGAATTTCTCTTTTTGGAAAGCAATTGGGAGAACCCAACATCGAGTTTTGAATTACCCTGTACATAGCGGTCAACCTGAATCCGATATGGATCGAAGATTGATGATTCAGATCATGAATGAGGAGTACGAAGAGGCAGTTGAGGGAGGAATATGTCCTATAGAAAGGTATATTCCAACGGTAATGATGACGCCAAATGCTGCTCCAGACAAGTCAAAGCCGAGTAGTTCGAGGGATGGCGGTTGTCATGACTTCCCAACAAATGAGGAACCCAAATGAAGTTATCATGGGAGATGAGCAATGGAGAAATCATGATGATCTGAGAGATAGAATCTGAAATGGAAGCAAGGTATTCTCAACTCTTCGAAATACCAGGTACGTAAATTTCGGGGACGAAATTTCATAAGGAGGGGAGATTGTAAGACCCCGAATTTTATGAAATAAAAGTATTCAATTTTTCTTATAATTACTATTCAGTAAATGGTTAAATTGATAAAAGTTTAAAGTTATGGGTGAAATATGAATTTTTTTTCAAAATAAGCAAGTGGTTATAAAATAATCATTGTTGTCGGGGAATATTCGTTTGGTCGTGGAATATTCTTTCTGTCGGAGAATATTCGTACGACGGCGCAGCTATTTGTGGGCCCCATAACGAATAACTGTCGGGTGAAGAAAAACGACAAATTTGAGTTTTTACAAATAACGGCGTAGTTGTTATCGTTAATACTGTTGAAATACCCGGTGGTTAAAATACAGTAATACGCGTTATTGCACAGTAGCACACGGTATTGCACAGTATTTTTGAAATTATTGATTCTTACGTAAGAAGGCACTACTCAATAATTGTTACAGTAATTACTGTTCAATATTTTATTTTATTGATTCAATAATTGCTACGTTGAAATTTTATATTATTGTTGTTCAATAATTGTTGCTGCACAGTATTTTCCATTATCAGATCAATAATTCATATTATTTGAATAGTATTATTAGATAGCATTATTGGCAATGTCTAGAAAGTTCTGTCTAAGGAGAGGTTTGGTCATCTAATTGCGCGCCAGTAAGGAGAAATCCTTATTGGAAAGCCCCCTCTTTCCTGGGAACGGCCTGGTTGTCATAAATGTGATTCTGTAATATTATTTGTGAATAATTAATTATTGATTCATATGATAAGAAAATATTTATTTTATGTGGATATAAATGAGGGATATATTTTTGTGGTTAAAAATGAAGGAGTTAATGTTGAGATTTTTATCCGTATTTTTGTCGGAATGGAGGTATTAAAAATCAGGGTTTTTGAGATATTTTGCGGGGGTTATAATTTTTAATCTGACCGTTGGATCGTAGTAATATTTGGATATGTTATACATATATAAGTTGAGTATATGTCCACAAATTTTGAACCGTTAAAAATGAATGTATGATTTGTTATGAATTTTACGAGATGACTGGTTCAGAAATTGTTGAATTTTCGGAGTTTATCATTTTGGTGGAAAATTCTAGAATTGGTGGGCCCCACTTGTGGTTGGTGAAGAAATGTGCTGAATTATATTTCAAATGTGGTGGGTGGGAATAGTAGCAGGTAAAGCCATCAGGTTGCAGGTCAAACCTACCAAAATTTTCCTATAAATAGAGGGCTAAGTTAGAATTGAAAATCACACCAGAAACATAAGCTTTCTCTCTTTCTCTCTCTAGATTATTAAGTGTATTTTGTGAGTATTTAGATACTTGGTGAGTTGCTATTCATCAGTGCAAGTTTCCTTCAGCCTTATACCGATCAGAAGTACTGCTCTTTTGAGGTAAGGGATAGTAAGGGATATTAAGGGATTTTAAGGGTTGTTATGATTTTCAGTTTCGTAATTTTTCTGATCTTCAAAAATTCTGGAAAAATTTGAAATGATATTTTGATGAGTTTTCTTGATTGTGTCCAAAAATGGTGATTTTTGGATGTATAGATTGAGAGTTATGAATTTTATGAGAAAAGACTATTTTAAAAGTAACAGCTTATAATTCCTTGTGGTTAACTCCAAAATTGATGAAATTTTTATTGGGAGTACATGTATATGATAGAAGTATACTCTGTAAATTTCAGAATTTTTAGACAAAAGTACAATTTTTGATAAATGTCTAAATATTCGGCTATTTTGGCCATATGAAAAATAGTAAATGACTTTTAAAAATTCTGAGAAAAATATATGTTCACTATGGGACTATATTATGCTAAATCCCAGAAAAGAAATATTTTTGGAACTGATTTGGTATTTTTTATGAAAATGGTCTAGTTATGAGTAAATGAATTAAATATGTTTTGTGAAGAAAGAAAATTGGAAAATAGGATTTTATGGCTTGAGAATCCTATATGAGGTATATGCAGATTTTTGATGAGGGTTTTGGCTATTGATGATGAAATCTTAAGAGTTGACATTTTATGATGATTAAATGCATTAATAAATTGTTTATAAGCTTAAGAAATGTTATTCTTTCAATATCATTATACCGAAATATTGGTATAGATTTTATTGTGGAATTTCTACCTTTTTGAGTCGAGGTTACTATTCATGAATTACTATTCACGACAAAATTAGTTTCTTTTTCTAACCAAATTATAGTTGATTTATGAATATTGCTCTTGAAATTAAATCCATGTTTTGACCATATTATTTTTATAATCATATATAACATTTTTATAACCTTGATGTTGAAATTCTCTTTCGCTTGAGTGTAAAGATGGGTAAATTATTGGTATGATCGTGACTATGGGTTCTCTTTGGCCTGTAGTGCAAAGATGAATTGTAGATGAATATCTTTGGCCTGTAGTGCAAAGATGAATTGTAGATGAATATCTTTGGCCCGTAGTGCAAAGATGACCTGTTGTTGAATATCTTTGGCCAGTAATGCAAAGATGAACGGTTGAGGAATATCTTTGGCCTGTAGTGCAAAGATGAATTGTAGATGAATATCTTTGGCCTGTAGTGCAAAGATGGTCTGTTGATGAATATCTTTGGCCCGTAGTGCAAAGATAAACTGTTGTTAAATATCTTTGGTCGTAGTGCAAAGATGGATTTATTAGTATGATTATGAACAGGAACTGTGATTTGGTATAACCATGATCTTTGATGTTTCAGGTAAAGACATGTGATGAAAATATTCTTCGTCCTGGGTGCGAAGAAAAATTTAGAATCACAATTATGATTATGAGTTATTCATATGATTATGGAAAGGAACTGTTGATTGATGTTACAGGGATAAAACATTGTTGATGGATTTTTAACATGGAGAAGATAATAGACTTTATAGTCTATTTGACTCTTCTAATGGATTGCTCGTTCCGCTGCAACTATGGTTGAAATTTTTATCATTTACCATATGTTCTAAATCTCTGATTTATTATTGATGAAGGCTACTGATAATTTAATTATCTTTAATCATGATATTCTTTACTGGGCTAGTTGTGCTCACCCTTTTGCTTCACAATTCCTTTCAGGTAATAAGAGTGTAGCTGGGTCGAGCGAGGGTAACGGGGAAATAGAACAGTGGTCTCTAGCTGTGGATGTTCTCCCGAAGCAGTATAGAAAAGTTCATTTAGTAGCTATATTTGGTGAATCCAATAGGGTAAGGTGTACCCAACGTTGGAAGGGTGGTTTGCCACTATCATACAAGATGTCTGACGACATACAACCTCGTGTCATCATAAGACAGGGATGTGCTCATCCACTTGCTGAGTATATCTATGGGCACTACCTATATAATCTTGGTATTTGTTTGAAGTATAATTCTCAATTAGAGACAGTGGAGATAATGATAAGTCAAGAGAAGACTCACCATTGGGAAGAATATGATAGTAATCTTCTCGTTTTTCTTTGGGGTCTATTGGGTCAACCAAGGATAATTCTGTGGCCATATGATATCTATCATAACCTAGACGCGTGGCCTCCCATGTACGAAGGTTTCCTTGAGCACTTCCCAAAGATTCTAATTTCTAAAACAGTTTTTGACTATACCTTTATGTAAGGTGTTATTGTGAGGTGATGTCCACGGTTGGAACATGAGTCACATTTGGTATATATTTGTATCCAAACTCACAGCATATGTGTTGTTGTATTTTGCACGACAATTGTTGTAATAAAGTTGTAGTTGTTTTCTGTACCATGTATCTGACGACTCAGAATGGGTTGGGTGGAATGAACCTATTTTGGGGTTGTCACAGTTAATGAGTGTGACAAGTGTACCATATGATAAGAAGGATTGCTTAAAAAAATTAATTGAAAAAGGAGATTTTGGGTGCTAAGCAAACATGGCTTAGTGACCCTTTGTTACTGTAACTGACGAGGCCATAAAGCATACGCATTATGCTTATATCAGTTATATGGATGTACGTGTTTTGTTCCTGAAGCCTAAGAATAAAAAAAATAGAGTATTGGAGAAGAGAGTTAGAGAGCTTTGAGAAGAAGCTTGGAGGAATCAAGGAAGAAGAAGAAGGTTTCTCATTATCTAATCAAGTTTAAGAAGAATCAAAGGTATTCATCTAGTTTTAAAATTCTAATTTATAGTTTCTCAAGTTCTTCGCTTAAAAAGCTATTTTGGTTGGGTGATTTGAAGAGATGTTGTATATATATGTGTATGGGTGTATAATCTAGTATATATAGTTTCTTTAATTGGCTCTAGAGTAATCAAAATCATAAGAATATGTTAAAGATAAAAAAACTTGGGTTATGATGGCATATGTATATTTTAACTTATGTTGGAGTCAAAATTGATGGATAGAATCTGAAATTGATGATAGATATTGTTAGTATGTTGAAAAACAAAAACAACCCAAGTTGAACGAGTCAAAACGGATGTAAAACGAATTCACAGTGAAGAATTTTGCTATGAATGTCAAAAGAAGAAGAAATAATAGAAATAGTGAGATTAAAGGATGTAATCTTTGATTTTTATGTTGTTTATGTGGTTAGAAACATGTTAGAAACATTAGTTTATGTTTCTGAAAACATATTACACATTGGATAGGTTGGTATGGTTGTTAGAAAGGAGTTTGTAGGCCTAATTTGGCTTTCTGTAGTGTTTGAGATGAAAAATCGTGAATTAGTAGAAGGGACCCCCGCCCCAGCGGGACCCCATAGTACAAAAACCCCACCCCAGGCGGGGGGGGGGGGGGGTAGTCTGTCTAGCCAAATTTTGGAAAAAAAACTGATCGGACATGTTTTACTAAAATGAGCATAACTTTTTCATAAGAACTCCGATTGAGGTGACTCAAGATGATACGGAACGAGGACGAATATACCTACAACTTTTATTCTTTAAGGTTTTTAATTTGAGGTCGGGAACAAGGGTCAAAATTGTCATCTTTAGGACTGTTGTATTTTCAAAGGCAATCGGAGGGCGTCGGGCATGCACGTATGCAAGTGTAGTGCTCTTGACGATAAAAGATGTTCTAAGTTATAAAACATGAATATTAGTAAATATAATGATGTTTAACATTAATAAATGATGTATTAGAAAAATTGTATAAGCATACTAAGCATATACAAGAGAGATAAATTGGGCGTGTGACGAATGAACGTCGAAACGCCGTGACAAGTGTTAATAAACGTAAAAAGTGTTTTAAATCAAATGAAATGAATATTATAAGATAGTGAATGGGGTTAATATAAAACCAATAAATAGTCCTAGCGGGACTTAAACACTTGAATGAACTTCGAGTATGAAATATAGTAAGATGTAAGTCGAAAGTTAACACAATCAAATTAAACATTGTGTATTGATTAATAAGAAGGGTTATGGGATGTAGAGTAAAGTTTACTTTACAACTACTATGCGTTGTTATGTAACTTATAGTTGATGTGTATGATTATATAATTGTGTAGGGCACGTGAAGTGCAGATAACTATAAGCTGTTAAACTATTATTGGTAAACAACGATCAAGGCAAGTCTTTCAGTTCCTATTTGCTATGTGAACTTGATGATTAACTTTTTTAAATCTTTAGTACAAAGAGCATGATGTGTTATATATATGTTGAAAGTATAAAATGTTAAAGTTAATGTATGACTACGTTGATTGAGTATTGAATGTTGATTGAGTAAGGAACTCAATCTTTATACTTATTATGTGAACTGCAGCATGTATATTATGTTAGTCCAATGATTATGAGATAAATGTTGAGCATGTTATTATGTGCTACGTGATGCTTGAAAACTGTTAGATTTTGCTGGGCTGTCGATGTGAGAGCCCCAAATCCAGGCCCCGAATCACCGCGAATCTGGTACAATCATTCTATAACTATTTGCGAAAGATATAAACATAAATTATTTATACAATACACTTTAGACACTATTTCCCAAAATTAACCTTAACTTATTCACAATTCATAAACTATCTAATACCTAACAATATTATCAAAATATACTATTACAAACTAGCTGCACATTTTATCCCAAGCAGAACTTGGCATTATCCTTTTTCCTGTATCCAAACGCATTCGCCTTATCTGCAATGTTTATCATGATATAGCCAGGGTGAGCATGAAAGTTGCCCAACAAGTTTAAATACAATTTAAGGATATATCATGATTGAAAGAGTCTGAATAATAGGCTGGCTATAATTCATCAATATAATTGAGAACTAGCACGAATAAACTTTTGACTGAACAAGTATTGAACATGAACAAATATATCCGGACCAACTGGTAATGAAGGTGATCAGCCTTTCATACCTGACTTATACATGCAATATGTATAGAGTACAATTCAACATGGCTATCAGTAAGCATATCTGAATAAAATAACTCTTAGTAGAGTTAAGTAAAACTTGCCTGAACCGTTGATTACCGCTATACAATTTAATAAGCTTTGTCTGAAGACCTATTATTAATAATATGTATTTCTAAGTTTGAATAATATCATCATAGTATTTAAAAAAATAACCTAAACACATAACACATAACCCTATCAGTCTATACCACACATAACACCTAGCCTCAAGTCAAACTATTGCAGTCCGAGTTGAGTTCAGTACAATTCTAACATCTCGACGGTCTAGTCGGACTTTTCTCGAGTCTATGATTAATTAAATTTTGCCTGAACACTTAACAATTATCTTAAATAATTTATTATCAATCAATATATATATATATATATATATATATATATATTATAGATTTGTAATAATTTTTTTCAGGTAATAACTACCTTTAATTCACTTAATATTATTAACCTTGATAATATTTAATTCACCTCTTAGTATTATTAGTTCACTAATAATACCTTTATTCGCTTACTAATCTTAATAATATTTCAATACTTTACTAATATTATTAATCTTCTTAATAATATTTTAATCATCCAATAATACTTAATTTAATATTATTAATCTTTTAATAATATTTCAATCTAAGATTAATATTTTAATCTAATATTATTAATCATTTAATAATACTTTAATCATTTATTGATGCTTAAATCAAATACAATTAACTATTTAATAATATTTTAATGAAGTTTTAATCTTAATATTTTTATTTACTTAACAATATTATATTCTAATATTATTAGTATCATAATAATATTTTAATAATTTATTAGATTAATAAACAATTTATTCTAATTGTTCACCCTTTATTAAACCTCTTATTAATATCCATAAAAGGTCATAAATAATATTTCTTATTATAAATTACTAAAATGCCCTAAAATAGTCATAATATTATATATTAGGAGTATTCAAGTATTAAAATCACATTTTTCTTATTTAAGACATCATTTAACTAAATATTTTCTTTTATTCATAACTTAGTCATTTTTAGAAAAAAATAGCAAACTAATTCTAAAAATTCTTATTTTCTGGATTTGGACAGTATATGACCCAACAATGATCCCCAAAATTTTCTAGAATTTTAGAAAATGATTTACTAATTTTAAAATGCCCAAAACACTCGGATATTGCTTCATTTTTCATAGATTGAGTTTTACTCAGAAATATCTAAACATTTCAGGGTATACTCTCATAACATATATAAACCTACTGTAAAAATTTTGGAATTTTCCTGTGTATACACAGTGAGAAAATCGAGTGTTACTATTTAGGAGTCCTTTACGGAAATAGCCATTACGCACAACCTATAAATCGAAACGCGTCCGTTCTTTTTCCTACACGTAGATAACTTCTTAAGGTACCTCTGCGATTTTTTCTAGATTTTTAAAAGGCTTGTAACTGACCGAAACAGCCTCAAGAAAAATGGGAACAGTAGCTATTTTAGGGTTTCAAAGCCTCAATATATTATGTGGACTATTTTGGGGAAAATAGTCCCCATGACTTCAATACTTGCTAGATTTGTGTTCTACTACTTGGGTTTACAAGATAACTCATGTATCTAGCACCCCCCTTCGACAGATCACAAATCCAAGTTGTAAAACTTGAGTTATACAAGATTTAGTAGAAGAAAAACAAGGGTTTCACCCCTTGGAGAACATATGCTCATTTTCTTGCTCTAAACCTTTGATCTAACACTCAAGATACTTAGTTCCATACATGATGATATGTAGAACTAGGGTATCTTGAGTATTAGATCATAACCCCAACAAAACTCAAGCTATAATACAAAGTAGAAGAAGAAGATGAAGATTAGGTTATACCTTGATTTAGTGGCAATCTTTCTTGATTTACCAAAGTAAGTAATGAACTTAGGATGCATCAAATAAACTAGCACACCTCTCTCACTCACAAAAACCGAACTCTCTCTCTTTCTTTTCTCTCTTGAATGCTACTAGCTTGGGAAAAAAATAGAAGAAGAAGAATGAGAGAAAATGAATGTCTAGCAAATGAATGAGTGATATAACTATTATCCCCCATATTTTTATTGTCCCATGGATAAAAGACTACACCTTATCTCTTCAATTAGCCTAATCATGTGATTAAGGATGCTTAATAGATTTGCAACCAATGGGAGATTGACACACATGTACTTGTGTGTAAGATTTCTACTAATGGACATTGATTATCATAATCTTCTTGCCATAAAAAGGCCTAATTGGCTGGTCCCCCCTTGCCCATTATATCTCCTAATTTGTTTTTATTTTAAAACACAAATTTGATTAATCAAAAGTCTAAAATACCCTTAATCAAGTGGGATAAGTATTGGTTTGCATTTTATTTTCTTTGGGATACTTCCTTAATTGTTTTGGGCCATGTAATAAATATAGTCTAACAATTTTAATATATGTTACCCAAATTATTTATTTAGGGTTTCCATTCCCAATCTTATGAAATTTAATTACTTATACATGTGACTTTAGCTCATAACCTAATTAGGTTTACAAGAAATAGGTTTAAAATTATTAGTCACTTGAAATAACAAGATGACACTTAAGTTAGTATACATATTAAATACTAACCTTTCCTTATTACCATAACCCTTAGGTTATTTAATTGTCTCACCTAATGCATAATTAGGTTACAAAGCTTTCATTTTTTAATAAAATCTATAAATGTATATATCCATAACTATAGTATATATGTTTATTGATCCATGCACCACTTCACATATGTTGTCACATATTAAATTACTGTATAACACAAAGTTTTAAATATCAATAATGTATATATATATATATAGTGACTTAAAATTCACGGTTATTAACCCTTAGGGTTTTCAAAAATAGAAAATTAATATTTCTAAATTGTAATTAGGATTCTCGAATTAAATTAAACTTTCTCATTCATAAATCAATCTTGTTAATTAGGATTATTTTAACCCAATTTAAATGGCTAATTTAGTAATTAAGTCCACAATTTTACATTAGGGTTTCTGACGGAACAATTAGGGTTTAAAAATCTAAAATTAGGATTTGCTAATTAATTAAGATTTACCCTAATTAATATTAGAATTAATATCACTTAAGCATTATAATTATCTTTTAAATTCCTAGATTAGGGTTTTCAATTTTCGAATTAAGGTTTCGGATTTCCGGAACTGAAATTAGGGTTTCAGAACCAATTTTAGGGTTTCTTATCAATCATTAGAGTTTTCTAACTGAACGTTGTCATTCTTAATATATACTTAGGGTTTGATACTGCTATAATTTATCTGGTCAACCCTTGACCCTTAACCACATTCTGAATACATACATAACCATATACACAGAACATATTCACATACACACTTAATCCTGAATAATTCACCTAAATCCTTCACTGAATTTTGAAATCCTCAAAATTTCTTCTCAAAAATATCAAACACATACACTCATTTCTGTCTAGGTCTATCATTTGACCTTAAATCCATCCTTTAAGATTTTTAATTTTTTTTTAAATTCTTGGGTTGTCACATTCACCCCTTCTTCTAAAAATTTCGTCCCCGAAATTCACCTTACACCTTACACCAAACAGCTTACACCATTTACACATCATCACATGCTATCCAATACACCACTCACAAGAATAAAAGTTTTCAAATTGCTGAGGGGTCATATAGACCATGAACACATAGTTTTAACGGTATTCATACCGCAAAACTTTACATTACTTGGTAGGTTTACAATCACAAAGAAGGTAAACTACCGTTGCTAATACTTTAGGTGATTAGCCTATCGTACTCTTACGTCATGCATAACATATTAATCATGTCTAGCAAATATTTACGGTACTAGATTGAATTATTTATCCAAACAACATAGTTCACCTTAGTTTTATCATAGGATTCCGCACCAAAATAGTTTGGTTCGGAAAAATTTCTATGAACACTTAGAGTTTTCATAAACATTAGTCTAACTGAATCTAATAGCGTAGACTCGTATCAATAATTCAATTCAATCGAATTATTTAGGTGTAGAAAAACCCCGTTGACAAATTAAACTTTTTGAAAATATTTTCGAGAATGACGTCATGATGTCGTATTGTATTAACAGTCCATTTGAGGATGCCGTCATTGTATGACTTCATCATAACACATCATACAATAGTGGAATAACGATTTTAGATCAAATTCACACTAAGTATTTCTGTATTTACAACTCCATCACCTTTTTATTATCTTTGCACCAGGTTACATGGTACATAAGTGATAAATAAAATATATTTTGATATTTCAAATCATTTTCGTCTAGCCGAAATAAGTAGCATAGACTGTACTTTAAACCGTTTCAAAAATGATTATGAGTCTATATTTTTTTTAAAAGCACATAGTGCGTATTTAGCTTGATGTCAAAATTTCTAAGTCTAGCATAGCTAGGAATTTTGGAAAACTTATGTCTCCACTAATAATAATTTGCTTAACAATCTATCTATTCCTATAATCCTCAATTCTCCATATATATATATATATATATATATATATATATATATATATTTTCTAGACTTGTAATAATTTTCAAATAACAACTACCTTTAATTCACTTAATATTATTAATCTTGATAATATTTAATTCACCTCTTAGTATTATTAGTTCACTAATTATACTTTTATTCGCTTACTAATCTTAATAATATTTCAATACTTTACTAATATTATTAATCCTCTTAATAATATTTTAATCATCCAATAATACTTCATTTAATATTATTAATCTTTTAATAATATTTTAATCTAAGATTAATATTTTAATATAATATTATTAATCATTTAATAATACTTTAATCATTTATTAATGCTTAAATCAAATACTATTAACCATTTAATAATATTTTAATGAAGTTTTAATCTTAATATTTTAATTTACTTAACAATATCATATTCTAATATTATTAATATATTAGATTAATAAACAATTTATTCTAATTGTTAAACCTCTTATTTAATATCTATAAAAGGTCATAAATAATATTTCTTATTATAAATTACCAAAATACCCTAAAATAGTCATAATATTATATATTAGGAGTATTCAAGCATTAAAATCATATTTTTCTTATTTAAGACATCATTTAACTAATTATTTTCTTTTATTCATAACTTAATCATTTTTAGGAAAAATAGCAAACTGATTTCAAAAATTCTCATTTTCTGGATTTGGACAGTATATGATCGAACAATGATCCCCAAATTTTTTTAGAAATTTAGAAAATGAATTACTAATTTTAAAGTGCCCAAAACACTCGAATCTTGTTTCATTTTTCATAAATCGAGTTTTGCTCAGAAAAATCTAAAATTTTTAGAGTATAATCTCATAACATATGTAAACCTACTGTAAAAGTTTTTGAATTTTCCAGTGTATACACAGTGAGAAATTCGAGTGTTAATATTTAGGAGTCTTTTACAGAAATAGCCATTACGCACAACCTATAAATCGAAACGCGTCCGTTCTTTTTCCTACACGTAGATAACTTCTTAAGGTACCTCTGTTATTTTTCCCAAAATTTTAAAAGACTTGCAACTGATCGAAACAGCCTCAAGAAAAATGGGAACAGTAGCTATTTTAGGGTTTCAAAGCCTCAATATACTATGTGGACTATTTTGGGGAAAACAGTCCGCATGGCTTCAATACTTGCTAGATTTGTGTTCTACTACTTGGGTTTACAAGATAACTCATGTATCTAGCACCCCCTTTCGACAGATCACAAATCCAAGTTGTAAAACTTGAGTTATACAAGATTTAGTAGAAGAAAAACAAGGGTTTCACCCCTTGGAGAACATATACTCATTTTCTTGCTCTAAACCTTTGATCTAACACTCAAGATGCTTAGTTCCATACATGATGATATGTAGAACTAGGGTATCTTGAGTATTAGATCATAACCCCAACAAAACTCAAGCTATAATACAAAGTAGAAGAAGAAGATGAAGATTAGGTTATACCTTGATTTAGTGGCAATCTTTCTTGATTTACCAAAGTAAGTAATGAACTTAGGATGTATCAAATAAACTAGCACACCTCTCTCACTCTCACAAAAACCGAACTCTCTCTCTTTCGTTTCTCTCTTGAATGCTACTAGCTTGGGAAAACAATAGAAGAAGAAGAATGAGAGAAAATGAATGTCTAGCAAATGAATGAGTGATATAACTATTATCCCCCATATTTTTATTGTCCCATGGATAAAAGACTACACCTTATCTCTTCAATTAGCCTAATCATGTGATTAAGGATGTTTAATAGATTTGCAACCAATGGGAGATTGACACACATGTACTTGTGTGTAAGATTTCTACTAATGGACATTGATTAGTATAATCTTCTTGCCATAAAAAGGCCTAATTGGCCAGTCCCCCCTTGCCCATTATATCTCCCATTTTGCTTTTATTTTAAAACACAAATTTGATTAATCAAAAGTCTAAAATATCTTTAATCAAGTGGGCTAAGTATTGGTTTGCATTTTATTTTCTTTGGGCTTCTTCCTTAATTGTTTTAGGCCATGTAATAAACATAGTCTAACAATTTCAATATATGTTATCCAAATTATTTATTTAGGGTTTCCATTCCCAATCTTATGAAATTTAATTACTTATACATGTGACTTTAGCTTATAACCTAATTAGGTTTACAAGAAATAGGTTTAAAATTATTAGTCACTTGAAATAACAAGATTATCCACTTAAGTTAGTATACATATTAAATACTAACATTTCCTTATTACCATAACCCTTAGGTTATTTAATTGTCTCACCTAATGCATAATTAGGTTACGAAGCTTTCATTTTTTAATGAAATCTATAAATGTATATATCCATAACTATAGTATATATGTTTATTGATCTATGCACCACTTCACATATGTTTTCACATATTAAATCACTGTATAACACAAAGTTTTAAATATCAATAATGTACATACATATATAGTGACTTAAAATTCACGGTTATTAACCCTTAGGATTTTCAAAAATAGAAAATTAATATTTCTAAATTGTAATTAGGATTCTCGAATTAAATTAAACTTTCTCATTCATAAATCAATCTTGTTAATTAGGATTATTTTATCCCAATTTAAATTGCTAATTTAGCAATTAAGTCCATAATTTTATATTAGGGTTTCTGACGGAACAATTAGGGTTTAAAAATATAAAATTAGGGTTTGCTAATTAATTAAGCTTTACCCTAATTAATATTAGAATTAATATCACTTAAGCATTATAATTATCTTTTAAATTCCCAGATTAGGGTTTCTAATTTCCGAATTAGGGTTTCAAATTCATGAAACTGAAATTAGGGTTTCAGAACTGATTTTAAGGTTTCTTATCAGTCATTAGGGCTTTCTAACTTTACGTTGTCATTCTTAATATATTCTTGGGGTTTGACACTGATATAATTTATCTGGTCAAACCTTGACCCTTAACCACATTCTGAACACATACATAACCATATACACAGAACATATTCACATATACACTTAATCCTGAATAATTCACCTAAATCATTCACAGAATTTTGAAATCCTCAAAATTCCTTCTCAAAAGTATCAAACGCATACACTCATTTTCTGTCTAGGTCTATCATTTGACCTTAAATCCATCATTTAAGATTTTTAAAAAATTTCTAAATTCTCGGATTGTCACAGTCGAGCTCAACTTTGCAACTAACCATTTTTGTAGGTCAAGATTTCAAGGTAAGGATATGTGCTAAGTGAATTATAGAGATTCATATTCGCAAAGATTACTTATGTTTTATGAGAAATATATTTAATATTTTGAATGTAACATGTTGTTGAATTGTAAGTTAAGCTATCCGGTGTATTTGGATATCTATTTATGATGTAAGACTTTGTATAGTTATTTTGTTATAACGATTCATGATATAAATTTGAATCGAAGAGATGTAATGTAAAGGTTGCGATTTAGGGCAATATAGAATGAAATGTATAAAAGTTTAAATATTTTACATTTTTAGTGATTTTAATATCGAATAATGATCTAAAGATAGATTAAAGTTGTATTGTTAACGATCGAGAAGGAGAATATTAGTTTATAAATTTTGGGGTCGTTACATTTAATGTTACCGACAAATGATGTGGTGAAAGTCTTCATTGGCCCATAGTGCATTGATGGACAGTTGTTTGACATGATCATGACCACTAGTGATACTAACGAATATCCTTTGCTTGTAGTGCATGGATATATAATTCGATGATGTGATATATTTAATGTTACATACGAATGATGTGGTGAAAGTCCTCTTTGGCTTACGTGCAAAGATGGACTATCGATTATTGGTTTTACAGTTGTATATCTTTGGCCCGTAGTGCAAAGATGGACTATTGATTATTAATTTTACAGTTGTATATCTTTGGCCCGTAGTACAAAGATGAACTGTTGATTATTGGTTTTACAGTTGTATATCTTTGGCCCGTAGTGCAAAGATGGACTGTTGATTATTGATTTTATAGTTGTATATCTTTGGCCCGTAGTGAAAAGATGGACTGTTGATTATTGATTTTACAGTTGTATGTCTTTGGCCGTAGTGCAAGATGAATTTAATGGCATAATTATAAACATAAACTGTAAATTGGTATAATCATGAGCTTTGTGTTTTAGGTAAAAACAGGTGATGAAAGTTCTCTTTGTCTTGGGTACAATGAAGAACTGTTGATTAATGTTACAGGAATAAAATATTGATGATGGACTTTTAATTTAGAGAAGATAGTAGACATTATGTTCTACTTGACTCTTCTAATGTATTGTTGATTTCGCTGCTGTTATGGTTGAAAACTTTTATCATCTATCATATGTTCTAAATATCTGTTTTATTATTGATGAAGGCTATTGATAATTTATTTATCTTAAGTTATGATATTCTTTACTGGGCTATTTGTACTCACCCTTTTACTTCACCACTCCTTTCAGGTAATAAAATTATAGCTAGGACTACAGAGAGAACATGGGTATAAAGTGGTGTTTCGAATTAGTCGCAATCCTAACTAAATTATGAAATGGTGTGGCATAATAATTGTACTGAGAACTTAAAATGTGTGTGACATATTTTATACATCATTTAATAGTTATATTTGGTGGACCAAATAGGGGGATGCGAACTCGAATTTGAAAGCGTCAAAATACACTCCATTAGAATGAGGAGGACATAAATCTTCTTGTGTCCCTTTGGAGACTTGAAATATTTCCTGTTGTACTTTATATGACATTTTAATAATTTGAGTATGAATATTGTCGTATTATATACGTTACAATATTTGTATTGAAACTCACAGTATATGTATCGTCGTATTTTGCATGACAGTTCTATAATTGTAATAGAAAAGTTCGCGTCAGTAGTTGTATTTCCGGCGACCCAAGATGGGTTGTGTGGACCTATTTTAAGGGAGTCACAATTGTAGTGTCATCGGTCATTCTAGATCGGAAAATGTCCTTAGATATCTGATATCTATCAGTCCTACTTTCCTCACAATTCAAGAACTTAAAGTGCAGGAGTATAGTAGGAGCATCCATAGTTTCATGCTGACGCTGAAGCTCGTTAGTCATGGATGCGAGCATGATGCATTGAGCCAACTGTGCATCATCTTATAACTTTCTAAAAGTATCAATATCTTTCTTAGAGGCATTGTCTTCAACCATTGTAGGGATAAGAATATTAAGGACATAAGATAGTTTTTCAACCGTGAGAACTATTCTCAAATTATTTAACCAATTCGTTTAATTCAGTCCGATAAATTAGCATCTAATATGCTCCGCAGTGATAGTAAATTAGACATTGTAAAATTCTGTAAATGAATTTGTAATTTAATAACATTTTAGCATACATTCTTTTATTAATTACCAAGATAAATTAGGTCTTGTTTTAAATTAGTATTTCCCACTATTTCCTTCAAACTATATTACCCTCACTTATATAGTTCGGCAAAATCTAATTAAAGATTTGCTAGTGAGAATAAAGATCCCATTTTAAATGTATATAGCCTTGTGTGTGCACAACAAACTATATATAAATAAATAGGTAGACAATTTTTGTCAAGTACATCAATATGTAACTCCTTTTATTTTTTCTCTTAGATCATAATGGTCAAGTGTGTGCACTTCCGAACTAAAATAATCTAAGTTAAGTCATACCTAGCATTTCCATATAAGTGAAGAGAAAACTACAGCCCTTGTGTGTGCACAACAAAGCGGTAATGTTCAATTCCTTATAAACATCATATGTAATAAAGCAACATCTCAAATATTTAATACATGTCTTGTGTGTGTACAAAAAACTCATAATAAATATTCAATGTTGACGCCGGGAGATTTGCTTTTCTTAATGTTTGTTTCTAACCTTTTTATTTCGCTATGTGGATTAATTAATTTAAAGGGTGAGATTTTAATAAACGATTGACATACATGTCAACTATTTGAAAAGATCACCACCAGATCTTTCCTGATGCCTACGTTAGGGCTAACACCAACGGTTTACACTATCAGACCTTCCTGATGTCTTCGCTGAAGTAGTTTTCAATGGCTTACAACATCGGATCTTTCCCGATGCCTACGCTAGGGCTGACACTAATGGTTTACAATACCGGACATTCCGATATCTTCGCTAAAGTAG